>JAWPHD010003040.1:0-230907 GCA_037043455.1 Cyrtodaria siliqua | reverse complement strand
TGATATAAGATCCCAAACCAAAATTATAACTATATATACACCAGCTTACATGCAAACCTAGATCTGCCTTTATTGCACATTTTATGGGCCTTCACAATTTGGGTTCCATGGGAGCCCAGAATTTGCGGAAGGCAACATTACTTAAGCAACCCTTTACAACATACTATAAGGAAACCAAGTCCCAAATTTAGTTGAGCTAGGATGGGGCGTTGTGATTTATAAAAAGAAATCGTTGTGTGTTTGGTAGAGCTGAGGCCACCATTAAAAAATTGTTTGTTTGCAGTTTCCGACCCATGGCTTTTAGGGGTGGGTCGGTAGGTAGGGATATATTTTTTTTTTAAAACATTTTTATTATTAACGCATTCGCATCGACGGCATGCAAATATCGTGTGCTTCACTAGTATTATCCATAGAGTTTTTTTTTTAAAAAGGGTTTAGTTAAATATTAACAGAACATGCAAGATAAAAAACACAAAAAAAAAAAAAAAAAAATATTGTTTGGGTCGGCGGATTTGCCGTGGGTTGGTCGCAAACTGCAAACAAACAATATTTTAATTTAGGCCTGAACATGGTGATTTTGTGTTCGAAAACAATAACTGTCACTAGTATTCAAATCCCCCATCCACCCCCCCACCCCCCCCCCCCCCACCCCACCCCCAGGGTTTATGAGATGACGAGTTGTCCGTTGTCATGCCCGTCGTCGTCCTTGTGAACACTCTTGCAACTTCATTATTATTATCTTTACCAAACTGCTAATTTCTATATATTTTATATACTCTTTATTACTGTAGAATAATAAACGAATAAAACAAGTAATGTTAACAATACTATAAATAATAAAATATAACAAAAAATTTAAATCGGCATGAAATATGTGTAGTTTAAACACACTATGTACACAATGTTTTACGATTGTAGCAATAAACGGTTCTATTCTATTCTATCGACGGTGCATGGTGGGTTGCGTATGGTGATCTAATATGCGCATTGAACTCTGGGTAAGAATTTCAAACAAGATGGCGGTAAATTTGGATAATTCGGAAATGTGTCAATATATTCGTGATAAATTTGGATAATCTGAGATATTTCATCGTGGCAGGTAAATTTTGAAACACCAATCGACTCAAAAAAAAATCTTCTTTCAACCTATGCATATATAATGTACAAACAATGCTGTTTAAAAGCGTGAAACCTTCCCAACAGATTCCGTTGGGAAAGTCCAGTCGTAAAATGTGCAATAATCAATACACGTTGATGCTCGCCAATACGAAAAATTTCAAAAGAGCATTAAACGTGTATTTTAACACACTAGATCATCCATGTGAGTTTTGGTACACGTCAACAGAGGTATTTCAAAAAAGCTTTAACGTCTCACAACACAATTTTCGATAGGGTCTCATTGTAATGTTTTTGTTCATGGCATAGAGATAAACACAAGTTACAACATGTCTTTATGCTTAAATTCTTCATTGATCCAATATCTGCAATTTAAAACACAATTAACAAATATTTACCAGGTTGAAACAATTTTAATTTCACGTTTGCGTGACACCTCAAAATTTAGCACATGACAAAAATACAATCGCTGGTGATTAGACCCATGGTGTAATATGAAGCAGAATTAACTAGAATCTTGTTATCAACATGAATTTTTCTGTGATCTCTTCCTAAAATGATGTATATTTAGAACCTGGTATGGTTAAATCAAATTGTATGCAAGGGAAGTCCTGGATAAAGCAGAAAAGAGGAACTATGTTTCTATCCATCTCCTTCTTCTGCAGGGCACGAGTATTCATTGTACAATCACATTAAAGGATTGGAATGAAAGCTAACTGCTTATAGAATTATTCTCCTAGAGAATAGTGTCTCGAGTCCTAAAGCAAAAGATAACTAACAATCCCAACAGATTACCTCTGAGCCTTCGAATCTAGCTAATATTCAGTATATAAGTGTGAACAAAAAGATGGCTATATTATGAAAAGCATTAACAACTATGACAGGATTTCTTACAGCAGTTTCCAATTACTTACTAGATGGTGGGTACACTATCTATGGTACCTACTAGATGGTGGGTACACTATCTGTGGTACTTACTAGATGGTGGGTACATCTGTGGTACTTACTAGACGGTGGGTACACTATCTGTGGTACCTACTAGATGGTGGGTACACTATCTGTGGTACTTATTAGATGGTGGGTACACTATCTGTGTACTTACTGGTACTTACTAGATGGTGGGTACACTATCTGTGGTACTTACTAGACGGTGGGTACACTATCTGTGGTACTTACTAGACGGTGGGTACACTATCTGTGGTACCTACTAGATGGTGGGTACACTATCTGTGGTACTTACTAGATGGTGGGTACACCATCTGTGGTACTTACTAGATGGTGGGTACACTATTTGTGGTACTTACTAGATGGTGGGTACACTATCTGTGGTACTTACTTACTAGATGGTGGGTACACTATCTGTGGTACCTACTAGATGGTGGGTACACTATCTGTGGTACTTATTAGATGGTGGGTACACTGTGTACTTACAGGTACTTACTAGATGGTGGGTACACTATCTGTGGTACTTACTAGACGGTGGGTACACTATCTGAGGTACTTACTAGATGGTAGGTATACTATATGTGGTACTTACTAGATGGTGGGTACACTATCTGTGGTACTTACTTACTAGATGGTGGGTACACAATCTGTGGTACCTACTAGATGGTGGGTACACTATCTGTGATACTTACTAGATGGTTACACCATCTGTGGTACTTACTAGATGGTGGGTACACTATCTGTGGTACTTACTAGATGGTGGGTACACTATTTGTGGTACTTACTAGATGGTGGGTACACTATCTGTGGTACTTACTTACTAGATGGTGGGTACACGATCTGTGGTACTTACTAGACGGTGGGTACACACTATCTGTGGTACTTACTAGATGGTGGGTACACTATCTGTGGTACTTACTAGACGGTGGGTACACTATCTGTGGCGGCAAATTAAACTGGACTGTCTGGGCTCGAGCCTGAGGTGGCACAGCTGGTGGGGCCTGGACAGGGGATGGTGGAGCTGGGACAGCTTGGGTCGGGGGTGGGGGACACATCAGTGACGAGGGTCCAGCTGTTGTCCTGGATGTCCTGTAGGGAAAAACAGAAGGTAAGATTATAACTCAAAAAGCTAGTCTAGGGGTTACAATCACATGAAGGAGCTACCTGAGCTAGTCTAGGGGTTACAATCACATGATGGAGCTACCTAGCTAGTCTAGGGGTTACAATCACATGAAGGAGCTACCTAGCTAGTCTAGGGGTTACAATCACATGAAGGAGCTACCTGAGCTAGTCTAGGGGTTACAATCACATGAAGGAGCTACCTGAGCTAGTCTAGGGGTTACAATCACATGAAGGAGCTACCTAGCTAGTCTAGGGGTTACAATCACATGAAGGAGCTACCTAGCTAGTCTAGGGGTTACAATCACATGAAGGAGCTACCTGAGCTAGTCTAGGGGTTACAATCACATGAAGGAGCTACCTAGCTAGTCTAGGGGTTACAATCACATGAAGGAGCTACCTGAGCTAGTATAGGGGTTACAATCACATGAAGGAGCTACCTGAGCTAGTCTAGGGGTTACAATCACATGAAGGAGCTACCTGAGCGAGTCTAGGGGTTACAATCACATGAAGGAGCTACCTGAGCTAGTCTTGGGTTACAATCACATGAAGGAGCTACCTGAGCTAGTCTAGATGTTACAATCACATGAAGGAGCTACCTGAGCTAGTCTAAGGTTACAATCACATGAAGGAGCTACCGGAGCTAGTCTAGGGGTTACAATCACCTAAAGGAGATACCTGAGCTAGTCTAGGGGTTACAATCACATGAAGGAGCTACCTGAGCTAGTCTAGGGGTTACAATCACATGAAGGAGCTACCTGAGCGAGTCTAGGGGTTACAATCACATGAAGGAGCTACCTGAGCTAGTCTAGGGGTTACAATCACATGAAGGAGCTACCTGAGCGAGTCTAGGGGTTACAATCACATGAAAGAGCTACCTGAGCTAGTCTAGGGTTACAATCACATGAAGGAGCTACCTGAGCTAGTCTAGGGGTTACAATCACATGAAGGAGCTACCTGAGCTAGTCTAGGGGTTACAATCACATGAAGGAGCTACCTAGCTAGTCTAGGGGTTACAATCACATGAAGGAGCTACCTGAGCTAGTCTAGGGGTTACAATCACATGAAGGAGCTACCTAGCTAGTCTAGGGGTTACAATCACATGAAGGAGCTACCTGAGCTAGTATAGGGGTTACAATCACATGAAGGAGCTACCTGAGCTAGTCTAGGGGTTACAATCACATGAAGGAGCTACCTGAGCGAGTCTAGGGGTTACAATCACATGAAGGAGCTACCTGAGCTAGTCTTGGGTTACAATCACATGAAGGAGCTACCTGAGCTAGTCTAGATGTTACAATCACATGAAGGAGCTACCTGAGCTAGTCTAAGGTTACAATCACATGAAGGAGCTACCGGAGCTAGTCTAGGGGTTACAATCACCTAAAGGAGATACCTGAGCTAGTCTAGGGGTTACAATCACATGAAGGAGCTACCTGAGCTAGTCTAGGGGTTACAATCACATGAAGGAGCTACCTGAGCGAGTCTAGGGGTTACAATCACATGAAAGAGCTACCTGAGCTAGTCTAGGGTTACAATCACATGAAGGAGCTACCTGAGCTAGTCTAGGGGTTACAATCACATGAAGGAGCTACCTGAGCTAGTCTTGGGTTACAATCACATGAAGGAGCTACCTGAGCTAGTCTAGATGTTACAATCACATGAAGGAGCTAACTAGCTAGTCTAGGGGTTACAATCACATGAAGGAGCTACCTGAGCTAGTCTAGGGGTTACAATCACATGAAGGAGCTACCTGAGCTAGTCTAGGGGTTACAATCACATGAAGGAGCTACCTGAGCTAGTCTAGGGGTTACAATCACATGAAGGAGCTACCTAGCTAGTCTAGGGGTTACAATCACATGGAGGAGCTACCTGAGCTAGTCTAGGGGTTACAATCACATGAAGGAGCTACCTGAGCTAGTCTAGGGGTTACAATCACATGAAGGAGCTACCTGAGCTAGTCTAGGGGTTACAATCACATGAAGGAGCTACCTGAGCGAGTCTAGGGGTTACAATCACATGAAAGAGCTACCTGAGCTAGTCTAGGGTTACAATCACATGAAGGAGCTATCTGAGCTAGTCTAGGGGTTACAATCACATGAAGGAGCTACCTGAGCTAGTCTAGGGGTTACAATCACATGAAGGAGCTACCTAGCTAGTCTAGGGGTTACAATCACCTGAAGGAGCTACCGGAGCTAGTCTAGGGGTTACAATCACATGAAGGAGCTACCTAGCTAGTCTAGGGGTTACAATCACCTAAAGGAGATACCTGAGCTAGTCTAGGGGTTACAATCACATGAAGGAGCTACCTAGCTAGTCTAGGGGTTACAATCACATGGAGGAGCTACCTGAGCTAGTCTAGGGGTTACAATCAC
Organism: Cyrtodaria siliqua; assembly: GCA_037043455.1. Taxonomy (NCBI): domain Eukaryota; kingdom Metazoa; phylum Mollusca; class Bivalvia; order Adapedonta; family Hiatellidae; genus Cyrtodaria; species Cyrtodaria siliqua. The sequence goes on along the minus strand of JAWPHD010003040.1, from coordinate 225,355 downwards.
ATGAAGGAGCTACCTGAGCTAGTCTAGGGGTTACAATCACATGAAGGAGCTACCTGAGCGAGTCTAGGGGTTACAATCACATGAAAGAGCTACCTGAGCTAGTCTAGGGTTACAATCACATGAAGGAGCTATCTGAGCTAGTCTAGGGGTTACAATCACATGAAGGAGCTACCTGAGCTAGTCTAGGGGTTACAATCACATGAAGGAGCTACCTAGCTAGTCTAGGGGTTACAATCACCTGAAGGAGCTACCGGAGCTAGTCTAGGGGTTACAATCACATGAAGGAGCTACCTAGCTAGTCTAGGGGTTACAATCACCTAAAGGAGATACCTGAGCTAGTCTAGGGGTTACAATCACATGAAGGAGCTACCTAGCTAGTCTAGGGGTTACAATCACATGGAGGAGCTACCTGAGCTAGTCTAGGGGTTACAATCACATGAAGGAGCTACCTAGCTAGTCTAGGGGTTACAATCACATGAAGGAGCTACCTGAGCTAGTCTAGGGGTTACAATCACATGAAGGAGCTACCTGAGCTAGTCTAGGGGTTACAATCACATGAAGGAGCTACCTAGCTAGTCTAGGGGTTACAATCACATGAAGGAGCTACCTGAGCTAGTCTAGGGGTTACAATCACATGAAGGAGCTACCTGAGCTAGTCTAGGGGTTACAATCACATGAAGGAGCTACCTGAGCTAGTCTAGGGGTTACAATCACATGAAGGAGCTACCTGAGCTAGTCTAGGGGTTACAATCACATGAAGGAGCTACCTAGCTAGTCTAGGGGTTACAATCACATGAAGGAGCTACCTGACAAATCATGCTAGGTTTCTTAACTTGAAAACTAGCAACTATTGCTTAAATCTAATGTTTCTCTTTTTTACTACCAGTATATACTCTATGTAGCTGACTACAGTATATACTCTATGTAGCTGACTACCAGTATATACTCTGACTACCAGTATATACTCTATGTAGCTGACTACCAGTATATACTCTGACTACCAGTATATACTCTATGTAGCTGACTACCAGTATATACTTTATGTAGCTGACTACCAGTATATACTCTATGTAGCTGACTACCAGTATATACTCTATGTAGCTGACTACCAGTATATACTCTATGTAGCTGAAATCGTAGGTTATGGGGGCGCAATATGTATTTTACCTTTAGATCTATATAAAAGATCACAACACATTTGATAATAAAACTCTGGTTTGTATTTGGTTGTTTATACCTTAATGATGCTGAACGGGCCTATGTCGTTCAGGGAACCCTACCAGAATATTCTATCCATTTAGGATACCCTCCAAATACATTCCCTAGCCAGATGATGTTTTCCTTAAGCTTTCCTGTCAATTTTAGAATATTACCTGGTAATCAATGACCGATGCAATAAAGCATAACCTCCAAAGTATCCTCCGGCTTATAATTTAACAAGGCAGGGTATGTTGGAGGGTATCCTTTAGATTCATGATTATCTTGTAGTGTACAATGAATACCCTGAATGACAACCTGTTTTTCAACCCATTTAACGCTAGTGAGGACAAACTCCACCAGGGAGAATGATTCCTTAAATGCTGCACATACCACTCTGACAGGCTCCAGAAGAGGCTGTCTATCTGCCTCCTTGATCTCAATCACATCATCATCTCCATCATCAGTGATTACAATTTTCTCTGTCCCGTTTGTGATCTCCTCGGTTTCTAGTTGGGCTTCATCCACTGCCACCATGGGAACCTCAGCGGGATTCTCAGCCTCCATGACAACAACCTCGTCGTCCTTCTTCTCTGGTTCCACCACTTCTTCCGTCTGCTTCTTGGCCTCCTTCCTTTTCAAGCGCTCCTCTCTGCCGAGGCACTGTCCAGGACCCCATGACCTGCCTCTCCTAAACTGGCCTCTGGTGTGACACCGACCTCGACCGCGGCATTGGCGCTTTCCACCATGCTCAACATCCACATGGACATCAATACCTGTGAAATTAGAGACAAATACACATAAAAGGTGAAATCAAAATACAATACACTACCAAGCTTGCCATAAATAAGTATCAATCGGCAGCTGATCCTTATATGTTTTTGTAAACAGACTGTGAATCATGTAGTTGACGAAAAGCATGCATTACAACTTCAATTCCTAGTGAACTTGTCTAAACACTTTAATGGTATAAACACACATTTTTCAATGTTAAAAGGTTAGTTTTACTTGCTTAAATGATATTTTCATAGATCAGTCTACTGAAAGTGTAGCATGCCATAATTATTATGTGTATTAGCAACCGGGGAAGTGAGGGTTCAAGTCTGCTCATTTATCCTTTTTTTTTCTTTTTTAAATTTTCATTATTATGGTTTTCATTATTGCAAATGGTAAAGTAGCAATGAACAGTTCTTTTACATTTTTCATTTTGATAATGCAATCTTATAATTACACATGGTAGCAGTGAACAGTTTATATGTGTTGTAATGCACACACTAATGCACATGTTGTGAACAATTGTATTTCTGTGCTGAGGTTTACTTCTAGCACGTTGTGTTACAAGGGTGAATTGTAATCAATATGTAAGGCATGTCAAGGTATCTGAACAGAGAGAAGCGAGGTCGACCACATTGATTTAAAATGTTTGGAAGAACTGATGGTAACAATCGGGAAGAATGAGTCTGGTAAGAAAAAACAGTTGTTGCGTGTTGAATTTTTTTTGTAATATTGTTTTAACACTTGACTCGTCTCTCGGCAGCTATTTTACACTTGTGTAAAACCTTGCTGTAGGATTCTCATATGATACCTATTACATGATACTTACATAAAAGGGGCAGTACAATAGGATTATTACTATAGTAACTTGTTCTGGAAGTTTGTATCACCTCGAGTAGGTAAATGCCAGATCAGGATCGCATGAGAGGCGTAGTTACATATCATTAACAAAGAATATATGTAACAAAAACAACAAATTAAAACAAAATTGTATCCTTGTCAAATTAACTCAAAACCACCAACAGAAAAGACATGAAAACATGTACATTACACGTGCATGAAAACATGTACATTACATTGCAGCAACTACACCTGTGTTCATTACACATCAAATTCTGGTGAATTTACCAAATGACATGATCTTAAATTAATTAACCCACAATGTTCACAAACGCACCAACAAACATTCTGATTACTAGCATCCAATCTGACATTTTCCAAAATCTCTGTTTAGTAGCATACTGATAACCTGTAGTGTGATATGGGTTGTAAGAAAATGAAGGTATTATGTAGGAGAATGACATAAAATATAATGAATAATTTGTCCAAGAAAATTATATGAAAATGACTTTTATGAAACCTATTCTCTCATATGAATCTCAAAAAAAAAAGAGTTTTATATATGCAAATTATATGTTGCTCCTTTTATGTAAGAATCATATAAGAATCATACGAGAATGCAACCATGTGTTATATATGGCTTACAGGCAATATCCAAGGAAAAATCTATATGCGAACAGATTTACATGCTCAATACTCACAGCATGAGATGAATATAAATGTTTGCAACCTCGCTTTCCATCCTATGCCATACTGATACGTGCTTATACATCTCACTCTGACTACACAGTACATCAATTTCTTTAAAAGATATAGTTGATCCAGACTCACTTGAACATTTAAGTTTGTGTTTCCCTGTTTTTCATAATCAAAGGCATCCAGTTATTGTCACACAGTCTTTATAAATGTAACTTACCCATTGGGTCCAACATGGTTGCTATGGAGTCGCCAACAGATCTCAGATAATCTTCTTCGCCAGTTGCCTCCCCTTCCTCTGGCGAGTCATCCTTGTCGTCATGGCTACAGTCCGGGGAGTTCTTGTTGTGCCAGCGCTTCATGAACTTCTTCATCCAACGGCGGAAGTGTGGGGGAGGGGCAAATGGCTACAATTAGAAATGTTCAAGAATTCAGTTCAATATTATTCAGCATCAACATCAATGTTAAACTTGATTATTTTACATCAATTGCAATGAAAGCTCACTGAACTTCTTTTAATCACTCTCGATGACTGTCTGGGTAGAACCAGTACTAAGCAAATGCAGATCAAGTATCTTACTCAGGGACACAACAGTGTCATGTTGTGGGGATCGCACCCACAACCCTTCGTTTCCGAGTCCGACGCTCTACCAAAACAGTGTTCCACTCCAACAATGTTCACCGCCTATATGTCATCACCTTTCAAGTACAGACTTCATTACACGACAGATTATTCCCTCCATTAGAAGGAGCAACATCTCCTTAGTTGTAAGAGTATCCTTTTCAAACCTCAGTCAACGCTATTTATAGCACAATTTAAATATACACAAACAGGTTTCAATATGATACAGTCTCATTTATTGTTAAAATGTTATATAGATGTTGCATCCACTGGATTGTCAACCAGAGAAAAATAATGTCGACTGCATTTTACTGGTTGGGCCAATTTTGACAATTTTGTACAACTCCGGTAAAATACCAAATAGATAATCTACATGCACCTTATCAGAACCCTAGACCTTGTACATTCAGAGAAGATTCAAGTTTCCTTAACAATTCTATGTTCAAATGTGACCCCTGGGGGTCTGGCCAATTTTAACCCCTGTCAGTCATTGTTTGTACAACTTCGGTGAAGTACCATGTGGTGAATCTACATGCATCATAATTGTCAGAACCCTTAGCCTTCTACTTAAAAAGTGTTTCCCACATATTGCTATGTAAAGATGAGACCATGCATGGGCTGGGCCAATTCTGACCTCAGGGTCCTTGCTTGTACAACTTTGCTGAAGTACAAGTACCATGAGATGGATCTACATGCATCATATCAGAATCCATTAGGCCTTGTACTTTCAGGTAAGATTTGTTCAAGTTTCCTGTACAACTCCAAATATCTATGTATGTGACAGGCCAATTTTGACCTCAGGGCCGTTTTTGAACAAATTAGGCGAAGTACCACGAGACCACGCTACATGCAAATATCTGAGCCTTAGGCCTTGTTGTTTCAAATAGGATTTGTAAAGTTTTCTTCAATAAACATGATAAAACTCATGAACACCTTGGACAAACACATTCTGAGTCATTTTAATAATTTTTTAATGAATGGACGACGGACATCAGTGATCACAATACCTCAGATGAGCCTTTAGATCAGGTGAGCTGAAAATATATATTTTTTTGAGTTATAGTAACATGTTTTATTTTCAATCAGTAACTACCTCTCCTGGTCTAGGGTGACCATGGGGTCCACACCGGGGTGGGCCTGGATGTGGTGTCTGCGGACCCCAGAAAGGCTGGGGGGAACTAAACTTCATCATCATGTGGTCCGGATGAATGCTCCTCTTCTCACACGCTGCACACAGGTCGTAGTCCGGGCACACGAGGCACTTGTAGCGGACACCCCTGACTTCGCCCTCACAACCGTCACAGACGACGCCAGGGTGTACTTCACCAACTGCATCCTCCTCTGGGGATTCTGTCTGGTTGTTGTCTGTGAACATTTATACAGTGAGAACTTGCCAACCTGACTATGTAATAAGGACTAATCAAACAGATGATTACTTCTTCAGATCTTTATGTATGTAGCTTTCATAGAGTCCACAGTAATTACTATGCTAGACACTCATACCACAATCAGCCGCGTAGCCAGACCATTTTTCGTCATATGCAAGGTTGATCGCAATACTAATGGATCATTTAAATTGCTTTGAAATGCATTGTTAAATTTTCATACACAATTGCGTACATGCGTATATGCAGTCCAAGGTAATTATATGCAAGACACACCTACAAGATAAACCTATCACAACATAGCAACTAACTTGAGACCATACCTACTACAATATATTTAACATTATGCAATCACAATTGAACAATTAATTGAGTGAGACCATGATAAATTACCACGGAAAACAGACAATAATATATTACCATTTATCTTTATGTAGACTTTAAAAATGGAGTCAGTGACAAATCCCAGGGCTTCCATCTGCTCCTCATCCGTCGAGAAGGCCACAAGGTCACCATCTGGATCTGTAATATTATGAAATTGTATTATTATAGATATTTATTATAGTCTACTATATAAAATACTGAAGTAGTTCATGATGACATGTGAACTCGTATCTAAAAAATACTTACTATGGTCAAAAGCACTTATTTTCAGTAGAACATACCTATATCTTTAACATGGTCAAATAGAGTTTATTTTAGTTAAGGGATTTTTTTTCCGTTGGCCTTTTCCCCTAGAAAAATAGCCTACTTTTCACCCTCTTTGGCCGGGAAAATAAAAATGTTATTTTTTTGCTAAACATCATTTTGTTTCTTAATGTCATACTTTCTCAACATGGTAAATGTATGGCATACATTTATAGATGACAGTGTATCTAAAATGAAGAGGGCTGGCGTGGCGCATTCGGTAACGCGGCGGATTTGTAACCGGAGGCCCCGGGTTCAATCCTCCGTGGTGCCACTGAGTTTCGTCGGTGTGTTCTTGGGCAAGACACTTTCCCTTAGCCTCATCGTCGGATGGGGAGGTAAACCCGTGTATCGGTCTATCCTCCGAGCATGTTAAAGAACCATAGGAATCTATTCGATAAGAGTAGGGCACGTTCCCAGATTCCTAAGTATCCTTCCCTTCTCTCTGGGGCGACTCTAAATAACCTATACTGTGCCGACTAAATAACCTGTAGTGTGTTGACTAGCCGTTAAACAACATTCAATTCAATTACTTCTTTCTAGATTGGTACTGCCTAGGCTATGGACGGCCATACTGACAGGAAGGGTGGTGTCAAATCTACTGTATTTATTGAAGGGGTTTAAAGTTGCTTTTAGTTTTAATGTTTTACATGATACCCCTATACCGACATCGGGTCGACCAGACCTAGCTGGTAGACCGACCAGACCTAGCACTACCCTTTACATGCTGACCGTCGAGCTACTGAAATATTAAATAATTACATTTATAACAAAATTACACAGTACAGTGACCGCTTTTATAAAATAACAACATTATACAGTTGCATGACGTTACCTTTCCAAAACAATGCAAATTTGTCTTCTCTCAGTGATGGAAAGATGTCAGCTATTTTCTTGCTGATATAAGCATAGCTGCTAGATACATCTGCCGGGATCGGGAACCGACGAATCTCCTTGTCAGTCGAACCCTTCTTCTCCAAAAACGCCTTCACCGTCAATGACATCTCCGTCACGTCCTTGTAACTTGTTACCGGCAAAACTTCAAAGAATAATAACACCAAAACGGGCACCTGTTTTCGTTAATTGTTTACTCTAGATAGACCCCAAGTGTTTATGAAGATGTGATAGTTGTCTTCCTAAATAGGCTAAAATCTGTTTAGATATGACTCACGATCTTCTGACCAGAAATGTTATTGCGACGCAACTTCTAACCAATACACACAATTGGTAAACGTCACAACATAATGTGTACAATGTGTAATCACGCCAATACACATGTAACTATGTTTAGACAACCTTCACCGGGGATTCCCTTCCGGGTCATATGCATAATGACCATCAGTCGAAATCACCCCATCGCATGACGCTTTCTGATAGGCTGGCGGATTGTGGTGTCATTTCAGAAGGAAAACAACGATGGCTGATCAACTAGGTTGGCCGCTCACCGTGGATGGTTTTCCTGACTTAGAATCAGATTTTATTGGAACAACTTCGTTTGAGAGTGGTAATTTAGACGACATAGATGGTAAGTCAAATTATATGTCCCTTTTTCAAATATTTATTAAGCAATTTTCGTGTATGCAGCATTTGATCAATACATGTGTCTGTATCGAATACAATTTCGTGAAAGATGCCGTTTCTGAAAACTGCACTAGGCTAACAGGAGTTTACACTGCAGTGTTGTTGTAGAAGTGAAGGGTTGATGCTTGCCAGAGTAGTGAAATTAGGCTAAAATAAAGCTCAAATAGTGCGGACCGATTAATAATCTTGATCGCTTACAGACACCGTTTTTCTAATCTAAGGGACGCAACACTGCAAGGAAGAAACATTCCAATGTATGATTTATCTCCTTTGAAGTTTGATAAGTTGTGACAGAACAATTGTCAATCACCAACCATTCTTCAAACAATTCTTAGTCGAGCTCAAGTACTGAAAATTCGTCCACAAATATGTTCATGACGTTCAAAGATAAACAATCGTAAGAAATTGCTATTTTAATATTAGTATGCATCATATTTATACAGTTTCTAGGCTCACGTTAACCATTCGCCAAATCGACATAGGCGAAAAGTAACCCAAACTGGCAAATGAAAATCGTAAGAAATGCATTGCAAATTTGCCAGACACCGACGGTCTGGTGAATCCAAATGTCCGACCGATTTTGTCTAAAAGATCTTGGAAAATCCCGAATTCTAATACACAGTCTTTCACTGTTTATAAGCCACTATTCCGCTGGGTGTTGTTACCTTATTAGCGACAATCAATTTGGACCGATCAACTAATTATCGCAGTGTTTATTGAAAACTAATGTCATATTGTCGGTGTGCCATAGACTCCGCCCACTGTGTTCCCAAAGTATAGAAACGGGGGTCAAGCCAGACTCCATAAACTGGGAGAAGTGACCTTCCTCCAGTCAAAACATGGAAAAGTTATTTAGAACGGAGACTTGTCATAGGTCGGTCGACATAAGACGGACGATTAAATATCGAGTTAACCAATTGTTAACCAATTGCATGTTGTTTTATTAATTATCTGTATTGGGATTATAACGGTTATAATAACTAAAATAATACAATACTAATAAGGCCATTATAAAAAAAACTGCTGGATTCTCATCCAAATGTTTGTTAAAACAGGGGCGGGGTGAAATTTTATTTTTTATTTTTATGCAACTATAAATTCCCCCAAAAAGTCGGCAATAGACAAAGGTTGATTACATGTATGAAGCACTGGACTCGAGATCCATATAATTCAGGTTTGAATCTCGCCAAGGCAAGTTTATACTAAACATATTTCTTTATTTCATAATTAGCTGTCAATAAAACAGTAGAAGTTCGCAGTTTTGCTTATTGACGATCACCGTAAAGATAACAACTGTGCCGATGTCAATCATATAATTATACACCGCCTTTTAAATTTAATTATTGCAGGAGAAATCAGTTCCAAAGTATCTCGACTAATCATAACCCCGCCCTTGTGCAGTACGATTCTTAATTATTCACCAAACTTAGATTGGTTTACTTAAATAGAATGCGCACATGATACCCACATATTCGAATCACGTGATCGCATAACGAGCAAACATAGCGGTTATATTCACATCGCAGTGATCAATATTTAGGCTATTTCCCTAATTAGATAAGTCGGGTTATCAGGGTTCGACACTAACGCTAGCCCGCTAGCCCGAGGCTAGTCACTTTCGAGAAGGACTAGTAAAAACTCACAGTTGACAAGCCCGACGGGCTAGTTGTTTTTATTATTTAAATGTCGATTTTAAATGATCTTATATGATCCTGATGCTGAAAATTGCCACTGATTGGCACTTTTTTCTTTGAGAGAGCAAAATGCTGAAAAATATCCCGCGTTTTATACATATCCCCCATCTTTTTCTGTAGAGACGCTAGCATTTCTATCGCTGTATTAATTTCTAAGCATTTTATTGACATGATGGCCTTCACATTGTAAACAAACATGTGGCGATATTTAAATACGGAACACTGTCTCCATCAAAACAAACGAAAAACAGAATAGGAAAGCGTCATCAGCAAAAAAACAACATGATTCAAATAAACACATTCGTGTGTATTTAGCCATCGTGTAAGTGCCTACAGAGCCTTTTCCCAGTTCCCAGTCGGCATGACTTTAAAAGAAATTTGATTGTAGAAAACGCCTTATGCAGGCCGCTGCAAAGAAAGGTATAATGGCCGTGGCCTATAAATAAATTTGACTATTACCTAGTCACAAAGCTGTTGTCTTGCAATATTTACAAGCAGTACAGTCATATAGGAAATGCAACCTCAGCTATAGATGGAGCCGGATTATGAAGTTTCTACTCAGACATGCCTTTGCGAGGGAGAGAACCCACGCTGGTCAGATGTCTGTCTATAGCTCCAAAGCCTGGAGGCCTTATCCATGGAGCTGCCAAGCCATGATATTTTGGTATCTTTTATTTTGCCGCTAAAGAGTAAAAGGAGGACTAGTTGGTTTTAAGAAGGGCTAGTAAAAATAAGAAGGCACTAGCCCTGTAGGCTAGTAGTCATAAAACGTTTGTGTCTAACCCTGGTTATTTAATCGTAATTGGATTGTGAAATATGCGTTGATTGTGTATTTTGTTATGAGGTTAATCACATTTGAAATTGCCGAAAATGACGGCGACTCCAATTTTGCCCCGCATGATAAAAAAGCGAAGTCGGCCAATTCATAGCAAAGTTTTAGGCGACTTCGCCTTATCACGTGACCCTGTAGAAAGAAGAAAACTGGTATTTTAAAACCACCTTTTATATTTTCAGATATTGTGAAATACATATGCCCTGATGGCCCAAATAGTGCAGATGCGTTTGATTGCACAGCGGAGAGCAGTCCTGCTGACTTGCTGCTTAGCGAAGCACAAATCCAAAACAACTCAGACTTTGATCTCGGGGAACAGCTCCTACTATCACACACATTGCAACCAGTGAAACAGGAATCAAATCTGTTCTCATTTAACTCGTGTTCAGAATCCTTGTTGAGTAATCTTCCTGGAAACAAGGACCAATCATTTAATCTATCTCAGTTAAGCAGTGCCCAGCAGCTGCAGCAGGCTGCACTGAAGCTTCAGGAAGCTCAGAGACAAAGTTTAGCTGCACAGCAACAGCAGCAACAGCAAAAACAGTTACAACAACAGCAGTTGTTGCAGTTATTGTTACAACAGCAGCAGCAGCAACAACAACAGCAGCAACAACAACAAAAAGTGACATTAACAACAGATCAGTTGAAGTTGCTACTGTTAGAACACCAAAGTCGTCAGAAGAATCAGCTACTTCAGCAGCAGCAACAACAGGTTCAACAACAACAACAGGTTCAGCAAAATACTCAAAACAATGGAGGCCTTACTCTACAACAGTTGCAACAGGTAAAAGGCATTCATTCCTTTCATTAATATCGTTCCCGAGTTTTCTCGTATAGTGGCATGACCTAAGTGGTAGAACATACTCCTCGCACGATGGAGGTTGTGGTCAATCCCGAGCCTGGTCATGCCAAAGACTTTATTTAAATGGTACTAGTAGCTCCCTTGCTTGAGTCAGCGTATAAGTATAATGGGTAGTTGAAGGACTGGTCGGCCCGGTGTTGGTATAGTGTGACTGTTGAGGGCATCGTGTCCCGGAGTCTTCATGGTAATCCAGTGCGGCAGCCCTATAAGTTGATCATTGAGCTTATTGCTACATGTATACTCAGTTGTAATACGAATAAAATATTGTTAAAAGTGACGTTAAACCCCATACATACATTTAGAGATTTCTTAGTAAATTTTACTATTTTGTTGGTGCATATACTATTATTTATGAACATACAAATAATAAAGATATCTATCCAGCAACTTGTAAGATTGCTTTATTCTCATCCTATTGCTAGTAAAAAACAAACATTGAATGCTATCTTGTGAGTATAGTCTTAAATCTTATAATTTTGTGCATATTTGTAACCATGGTCTTGTATTTGTTTTAAGCTGCTTACCTTGCAAGCCCAACTCAAGACGATTGAGAGCACGAATGCCATGCAGGTGTCAAGTTCCCAGTCTCCCCCGCTGCAAGTATCGACCACCATGTCCACCCAGAACCATGTGTCCTCTGTCCAAGTTTCCAGTACTCCGATACAGATCAGTTCCTCCCCGATACAGATCGGCTCCTCCCCGACGTACGTACAGACACCGTCGCCCATCCAGATACAAACAACACCGAAACGCTCATCACCCCACATACAGATTCAGCCACAGCAGCTCAACAAAACCTCCACACCAATTGTTGCCACTGGTAACACATTTGTCACTACAAACATTCCTATCCAAGTTGTGGAGAATGAGAAGATGCCAATAAACAGGCTTAGTCAGTCAAGGCTGGTGGGGGTGGTGGGGGTAAACCTCCGAAGGGCGAGAAACGAACGTCCCATAATGCCATTGAGAAGAGGTACAGGCTCAGTATTAATGACAAGATTATAGAGCTCAAGGACCTCGTGGCCGGAACAGAAGCAAGGGTTGGTATAGTTTAATACACTTGTAATATGTTACCGCCAGATAATTCAGAATTGTGTTGTAATTATTTCACATATATATGCGTAGAAGGCTTCAGAGGCATTTTATTTACTAGATGTAATTTTATCAGTGTGTAATCTCCCCATTTTGAAAGTGGGAACAATTGTACAACTAAAATTGCTAAGTTTAAGGTGGTACTTCAGGGACAGGAGGCAGAATAAAGGGACACAGGGCCAAGGCAGTGTTGATCATTTTACAACTAAGGTGTTAGATTTTCTACACATTTTTAAATAACCTAGAAAAGTTTATAATCCACAAACAAAATTATCATTTCACATTCCTTGTTGAGTACATTGAATCATTAATTTAGTAAAACAAAAAACGTAAAATAGCGAAAAATCCTGATATTTAAATATATATGTACATGTAGTTTTAGAGTAAAAATGGATAACGTAATAATATAAAAAGGTGCAATACTTTTGCAGTTTGGAATGTATACTCTGTTGCAAAAGAAACTGGACACTTTAAAAAATGTACTCTACACCCAATCCTCTTAATCAAGCGACAGTCCCTTAATAATTCGACCTATTGAAAAACAAATGACATGATATTTGCAATTGAATGGTAAAAACTTTGGTACCAAACATGGTATATTCATTTGGAATTTGTCAATTTAATTCTAAAAAAACTTTATACAATTAAATCTAAACAAAACTCGGTGTCCACTTTCTTTTGCAACTGAGTATAGTTAAAGAAACTGCTATACTCACAACTTTGTCAGCATACAAAGTTTATGCATTTTTAGATGGAAATGCAATAACGGTTTTCAGAAAGTTACAAAATATCCAATTTATTTTGTTCGTGACGTCCTGGACCTGGCAGAAGGAGAAGGGTACCAGCATGAGGGCTCCAGCATTGAAGTAAGGAGTGTTGGGTGGTTGTGCATTGTAGTTGCATTGCATTTATACCATGGTATGCAATGTTCCTGCCACTGCAATAACTGCCTGCACTATAGCAGCAATATGGCACTGGGAGAAAGAAATTATATCTGCCTGGAACATGCTACATGTATATCTGTTCTGAAACAGATGGAGCCAAGTGATGTTTGAACGCTACTGGACAAAAAACAGACATTAAAACTAACGATCCTTCTTAATCAATGTATATTCGTTTTATGTACCGTAACAATATACCACCATCTTTTTAACACTTGACGGATGTGTAACCAATTTGTCTACGAGTACGACGTTGCTTTACCTTCAGTGTTCATCTTCACTTTCAGTTGAACAAGTCTGCTATATTACGGAAAGCTATAGACTACATCCGGTATATCCTTGGCCAGAATGAGAGATTGAAAAAAAGAAAATCTACAGCTCAAAATGGCTGCCAGGAAACAAAGTAAGTTTTAATGTGCCATAGAATTTTCAAGAAGTTGACCTTTTAGTGTTGCTTCTTTTTTTCATGTTTCTTTTCAAGTAACCAGTTACAATTATTTTGATGCTGTGTTTAGCTAAATACATTGTAATGTACTGAATAACATAACCAGCTGCAACTTACATTACAGATCTACAAGAGTTACTGTTACTGTCCAAAGATGTGCCGATGGATGAAATAGGTGGAATTATGACTCCCCCAGGCTCGGACTTCAACAGCGACAGTGACATGTCATCGCCTGGCAGTCCTGCTTATGATGAGATGGGTAGGTGTCTTGTGTACATTCATATGCCATCTAAGTGCCATTTCTTCAACTTGTTCAAATCTGCTTTTATATTAAAGTAAAGGAACTTAATAAGCATTATAATGCTTCTGTTTTGTTCCTTTATTTGTTGTCATTGTATATATCGTCATGTAATACATGCATAAGTTGTACATATAATTAATAAAATATGTTTAAACCAAATCTGCTTCAAGGGATCAGGGTCCTCCACAGGATTTTTTTCAGGCGCTGGCATAGGCAGCGCGGGGGGTGGGTTTGGGAGGGGGCAGCCCCCTCCCATTGTCGATTTTTTTCCAATTCTAGGGTGCACCATATGCCCCGAGATGATTTTTAATTATAAAATGAAGATGGGGAAAACTATATTAAAGAGAATATAATTATACATATATATTACTTATTCAATAGTGTGACTCGGGATAAAGTCAAAATAAAAAAAATAAAAAAAATTAAAAAACGTTGAAAATTGATGGTTAAAATCTCGACGATAAATATTATTGAACTAAAACTACAACATGACATAATATAATCTGCAATAAATACACCCCAATACAACAAACTCTTTATCCATTAAATTTAGACCATAATCAGCTACCATACACTTTACAATAATCTGCGTTTGAATAAAATAATATTAATATTCATTCTTTACATTGATTGCCCTTAAATTACATGTATTTATTTACTAACCATTTTCCATTTCCTCAACCCATTTGAAGTCTTTCTCCCAGTCTGGATTGAACCCGGTCAGCCTGGCTCTTTTGGCGACTGGTTCAGATGCTGAGTCACAGATAGTAGGTGCAGCCTCAACATTTCTTACCACAAAAAACTTGCCAATTCCCCCATCTAAGGGTCTCTTACTACTTTGCTTCGACATTTTGTTATGATAAATTAATAGAAACATCGAGCATTTTATAGCAAAGTAACCCAGTTTCACTTCATTAACTTAATTAATTAAAGATATTAACTAATCTCTGAAAGTATCGAGTAATTAAAATAATCTGCAACAAATTAATACTTACAAACTGCAGACGATCCACGCAGAGAGCCGACGAACATCAAAACATCATAATTTTTTTAACAACTCCTTAATAATCACTCATCCTGTATTTAAATCACATTATCCAATCAATTATGTCACATCGCTTCATCTTATCTAATTAATCCCATCAAGTTTTGTTAGTCGGGACATAATAATGATCAACAATAAACTCAAGTGAATCACAGCTAACGCAACGCGACAACACCGTATCTCTGCCTGATTTGACTGGTTTATACAACTGTACACACTTGTCCTTGACGTGTAGTATTTCACACCGATAGCGCGTGACTTACATCCTGTGTAGAAGGTCTGTTTATAGTGTATGTGTCGGACTATAAGCAACACGAATCAAGTGAATCAAAGCACCGCGCTTGGGATTTAAAGGACCGCGCTAATTTCAAGGACAGCGCAAATAAGGATTTTGATTTTCAAGCACCGCGCTAGCGCGGTGCTTAAAGGCGCTGTGGAGAACCCTGGGGATGTAATGCTCGTATTATCTCTTTGTATGAACATTGGCATTTTTTATACCTTGAAAGTACATGCTCTGAGGTTTATTGGAGATGTGTTATTGGTGTGTTGGAAGTAGATCATCAGTTGAGGAACTGCTTTCTTGTACATTACAGATTCTCATCCAGATGAACTGACAGGTTATACCACGGGTGGTATGGCCGACAAGACCCGGTTCACGCTGTGTGTGTTCATGTTCGCTGTTCTGGCGTTTAATCCGTTCGGTGCTATCTTCAGTATCAGTGGTCTGCCGGCACCAATGTCATACCAGTCGGAATATTCCGGAAGAATGCTTCAAGGTGTCGAGGAAGTTTCTTCAGGTATGGAGAATCTAGGTCCTTGTTATGCAAAATTAGTTTCTGACCAACCACGAATTCGGCCTCTATTTTGAATGTTTAAATGTCCTACATGTATATGTTCTCCAGGGTTGAAAAACTAGTTAAGTTTTAATATTTTCAAGCACTTTTGTTTTGAATATATACTCAGCAAAAATAAAAAGTATCCACTTTGTTTTCCTGCAAAATCTGAGACGGTAAGAAAGAACTAACAATTGTAGCATTATTTTCTTGTAATAACATCTTTGTTTAATGTTCACACAAAATTTCATCGAAATATACCAAATAATAAAAAAATAAATCACAGTTGAAAAACATAGGTGTGAAAACGAAATTAACAAAACTTAACAACTGTAAAGGTAACGACAATATCACAGATTCAGCAGTCTATTATAAAGTCGATTCAAATACACAAAAAATATTCAAAACCTCGCTAATATCTCGTGTCCACCGTTGTACCGAATACACGCAAGAATGCGACGTTGCATGCTTTTGAAGTAACGAGTGACGAATTTTAGTGCTAATGCGTTCCATTTGCAAACAAGTGCTGCTGCAAGGTCCTGAACACTTTGGATAAGGTTATCCTAAGGTACACGACGTCCCAAATATGCTCGATGTTTCAACAGACGTTACGTCAGAAGCATGCGAAGTCGCATATTTGAATGTATTCGGTGTAACGGTGGACACATGAGATGTTAGCAAGGTTTTGGATATTTTTCTGTGTATTTGAATAGGCTTAGACTGATAAATCTTGCTATTGTCGTTCATCTTTACATTTTTTAAGTTTTGTTAATTTCTTTTTCACACCTGTGTTTTTAAACTGTGATTTATTTTTTAAGCATTCTGTATATTTCGATGAAATTTTGTGTGAACATCAAACAAAGATGTTAATAAAAGAAAACTTTTTATTTTTGCTGAGTATATATACTGAACAAAAAAAGTAACTTCCGCCGATGTTGATGCTGATTGTCTAGAAATTAATGATGTTTTTAGAATAATTAGGTAGCAATGGTCGAAATTAGCACTAGCCCGAAGGTGAAAAACTAGTCAATACTAATTTGGGCTAGTAAAACTCTACAAATTTTATAAAGTCTTGCTTATGAAAATTGTATAGTCTAATTGATTATATAATAATTTGGCTAGTGAACAAAAATCCTAATTTCTTTGACAGATAGACCGCCAACAATAGTCCAAAGATGAAAAGTTCAGTACACAAAGGGAGTTGGCCCCTTTTTCTTAAAACATGCATTTTGGCCACAAAATCAAAGTTCAAAACTAAATCTACGAAAATTTCCAAAATTTATCAAAGAGACGATATTCTCTGTTCCTTACCAAAGAAATCACAAAAAAACAACACAGATTGTGTAGATGCCAGCTTTTTATTATCAAATTATCCCCCTTTAACATTTCCATATCATCCATAAAAGATTATTGCTTTTGAAACTGTTCAATGGAATATTTAAGTACAGTTCAACTGTCATTTGCACGGCCGTTTTTGAAAAATCGCGGCCAATATTTGGAGGAGTTGGTGGGGTGAGAAAAAATATATAATATATTTTTTTAGGCAACACTTCCAAACTCTTACTTTCTCAATATTGTTATGTTTTGTATACATTTATAGAAGAAAGATGATCTTAAATTATATCTAATCTAAAACCTTTATCTGTGAAAATAAATTACCCCAAAGACACCCACTTGTCGAGAATTGGCTCGTAAAGCATGTTAGCAAATTATTTTACACACCCTGTTTGCATATTTGCACACCCAGTTCTTGAATTCTGCCTAATACACTGTTAGTACTCAAATATTTAAATGTGCTTGCAAACTGATATCAAACATTGTTTTATTAAAACGCTGTTTAAGCTTTTATACGCCCTCAAAAACTGTCCTATGGAAATACCAGCAAAAAAGTCTACGTTTTTTTTTTGTTCAGTATATATAGTCGAAAAGTTCTACTTGCCGTGGCAATTCCAAGAGGGAAGAAAAGGAAAGTCCAGTTGTGTAAACCAACTTGTATATTGTATCAACACTTCAGGTTCGTGGTCAGTTTGGAATTCTGGACTCGTGTCCACACTGTTGCTATGGTTACTGAATGGTCTGATAGTTGTGGGTGTTCTTACACGGCTTTTCATATTTGGGGAACCAGTGACCAACAAGAACAGTGATGCATCCACAGCATATTGGAGACACCGGAACCAGGCGGAACAAGACTCGACAAGGGTAATGTTTGTTGTTGTTTACAGAACACTAAAACTTAATGCTGTATATAAAGTGTGTATTTTTGAGTTAGCTGCAGTACTGGTTTAATCCATTCGGTGCTATACCTATATAAGAAAAGTTTGAGTTGTTTTACTTGCATTTTAGGTAAATGCGTCTAGTACTAATGAGTATGTATAGAGACAACTTGATCATTGATAGAACAGACAAGATTTCTAGCTCAGCACTTCATTGTCAAGGTCCAAGTTCCCACAAACATTGGCCATGTGGTTCTTTGTCCATGGTCCAAGTTCCCACAAACTTTGAAAATGTGCTTCATTGTCCACGGTCCAAGTTCCCACAATTGTTGGCCATGTTATTCATTGTCCACGGTCCAAGTTCCCACAAACCTTGGCCATGTGCTTCATTGTCCACGGTCCAAGTTTCCACAAACGTTGGCCATGTGCTTTCATTGTCCACGGTCCAAGTTTCCACAAATGTTGGCCATGTGCTTCATTGTATTTAAGTTTTTTTTGGGGCAATATTTGTTTGTCTTGCCTTGTGTAAATAACTACTGCACTTTTAATTGGCTCAAACTAACTCTTGAGTTTACATCTATCGGAATTGTGTATTACAGGGAGATTACTCTGCTGCTGCCAACCAGTGGAGATTGTCCTTACAGTCCCTGCGACGCCCGCTACCCACGTCTAAGTTTGACCTCGTAGCCAGCTTGTTGTGGCAGATATTTCGACATCTGTTACACAAGATCTATGTCGGTCACTGGCTGTTCTGTAGGGCTGGTGGTATACGCAGGAGAACCGTGGAGAAATCTGATGTGAAGAATTCTGCTCGAGATGCAGCAGCTGCTTACTTCAAGTTGCACCAACTTCATCTTGCTGGTAAGATCGTACAGATTGTTTATTTAAAACTTGTACAGCCTATATAAAGCATTTGTTCGTAAAGTGCACTTTTCTTCACTTCAATAACAATCAATATTAAAATGCGATCAAAACAATATTGAAGTAAAGGATGCATAGTGTGTGTATATTTTAAATAAAATGCGTACTACACTACCAATTTTGTCACACATACTTACCATGATCGATTCTCATATTACAATGATACATATAATATGATTATGTAAGGCCTAACAAAAAAATATGTGTGTTTCCGGTTTCCCGACCGACCCTACTTTTTCACCCTGACCCTAAATATGTTTAGCAAAAAAAAAAAAAAGAAAAAAAAAGAAAAGGAAATATTACAAACAAGAAATATTTTTATTCAAATGATAATTTTATTAGCCAGAGATGTTAAGCATCTAATCTGGATCCAAACTGTTTGTAAAGGTTATCAAGAAGTTGCCTTAGTACAAAAATGGCATAATATATATATGCGAACAATATATATAAAAAAAATATCTAAAAAACACTTTCCTACCTACCTACCCTAACTTTTTGACGGGGTGAAACCAGAAACACACACACTTTTTTTTTAGGCCTAAAAAGAAGCATTACATGATTCTTATACAAAATCTTTTACATATAAAAATCATAACTATAAAATATAACATGAGAATACATGCATATCGCAAAATTGCCTGTATGTGTTTGTATACATTTAGAAGTATATTTTTATCTTGGAGAGCACTATTCATAGTTACACTTAAAAATTTTCAGGACTGATACCTGGTAGTTACATGTGGGGTTTGAACCTTGGACTGTGTGCCATGAACCTGGCCGAGGCTGCAGGAGAGACCGTATCTAGCTCCATGCTTGCAGAAATTTACGTATCCGCTGCACTCCGTGTCATGCTGGGCAAACTCAACTTTATGTCCGTAAGTTTGTTAATAATCAAATTTATAAAGTGATGTCATTATCATTGTTATTTTTTCTGTCCCTTTACAAAGTTTCATGGAAGTTTTATAGCAAGTAATGTTTACTTCTATCAGTTGAAAATACTTCATTCACATCATATTTAAATTCTAAGTGAAATTCCCTTATGTTTTTCCCCACCTTTTTTTGTTTTTAATGCTGAGTATTTACATGTAATCCTTGTTGTATTTTAGCGTTATTTCCTGAGTTCTGCCCGCTACACGATCTCCCACAGTGTGGAGCAGATACCGGCTGGTTTACATTGGCTATGCCACCCAGAGGGACACCGGTTCTTCGTGGAAGGGGACTGGAAACTGGGCTCGAAAGATAGCATCTTTACAACATGTCCATCAGAAGGTATAGGCCCTTTTTGTCATTTTTTTATTATGCTCATTCAAGGTCTTTGTCATGACACCACATGTGCAAACGTGGCTCCATCGTAAATGGAGTGTCTACTATAGAATTTGTAGCAACTCGGCAGTTCTGCAGGTAAGAAGGTTCTAGGCCCATTCTCCGTATTTTATCTCGATGTAAGTGGAGGATGAGCCTGGCACGTTCATTGTTAGGCGCTATATAACCTTTCATGTGTTGGTGCGCCTTAAAACCCAATTCAATTAATTCAATCGTCTGCGCATTTAACCTGCAACCTAACCTTGGCCATAACTTGAAAAGTATGTGACCTATGTTGATGAAACTTCACACACACATTGATCTTATCACACAGAATATCCATGGCATATAATGACTTTTATTTTGGCAGAGTTATTCACCTTTTCATAAAACTTTAACCTGCAACCTAACATAGCTCATAACTTAGCAAAATATTGACCTATGGTCATGAAACTTTATACAGTTCTTAGCAATTATCCAGTGCAGAGTATGCACTTTTTCATAAACTTGAACACTTAAAAAAAGAAAAAAGAACCATAATTCATGAAGAATTGCAACTACTGTCTTCAAACTTTATAGTTAGTTTCTACTTTATGGAATAAGCACATGGCAGGCGACACAGGTGTTCCATGGAACACCCTTCTAGTTTTAACACTTAAAATATATTACATTTTGAACTGAACAATTGTGTTAAAGAGGTAAAAAATAATATGATTTATTCTTTATTAATTTAATAAGAGCATTTAATCTCTGTACAACACGACCTTATTGTTATTGAAGAACAGCACCAAAACTCAGTCATTAATGAAGTTCATTATTTCTTCCCAGCTGATCCCCTGACACAAGTGACGCAGCAGTTTCGAGAGCATCTACTGCACAGAGCCCTCTACTCCCTGGTTACCCCTGGCAACCGTAGCCTGGAGGGCGGGTCACAATCGGCAGAGGTAATCCTGTACACACAGTTGCTGTCAGAAGCCTCGCACCTGAGGAAGACTGATAAACATACAAACCTGTCCAAAATGGAATCACCAGGTGAGAATAGGGACCTTGCTGGACATTAATGGTTTGAGTTTGAAGCATTTTGAAGCTTTTACAAAAATTAATATTGTATTCAATATTAGACTTCGAAGAAAATATGCATAGTGTTTATCTTCAACGTTATATTTTATTTGGTCCCCTGAAGAGCTGATCTGACTTTAAGGAGCATTTGGAGTGAATAATAATGAATGCATGATGATAAATGCCAGTTTCTGAAAGAAATATTCAATTTACCTTAACTATCTTTGCTGTTACGGAAAGTACTATCTTTGCTGTTACGGAAAGTTGGTTCGTAGTCAACTAAATGTTAAAGCATAGCACAATATTTTTTATCCTTGCAGAGTTGGATGAAGCCTCTGCCTGGTGGGCTGGTATTGTGTCTGTAGCCGTCTACTGGCTTATTGGCGATGACGACAACGCAGAACGTTCTTATCCTCTCCTCGACTCGTTCCCAAAGAAATTACAGATATCCGAGTAAGTTTCTCTTAAAAAGGAATTGAACGTGTTTGTTTCAAATGTGATGCAGCTCAGTTTAGTTTGATTAATTTTGACTCTTTTGGAAAAGTTACTATTTTAAAGCAAAAAGTTGAGTATGTCTGTTTTTTTTAAAAAAAAACGTAATAATTGTTTTTCTACTTGTTGCAGTGACCCTCTGCCCAAGGCAGTATTGGTGGCGTTCAGAGCTAGACGAAACTTGGTGAGTGGCGCGCAGACCTGCAATACCTACTCCATCATCCGTCTGTGTGATAGGGCTGGTCGTCTTCTCCGTGAGAGTCTCAAACTGTCGTACAGTCGCGAAAATACAGACATAATACAGGTAGGGAGGCGTGAAATGTAGCTTTTTAGCTGGTCTAACCAATAATTGTTTTTACCAAATATACAGGATTTAATATAAAAACACCACACAGTGCTGGATGATTAAGTGTTAAAATCTTGGCTGTACATGTATGTTCAATACAAACACCAATTCCTGGAGGAATATTGCAGTATAGACCGGCTGTAAAATTGACAAGTAGGAAGATGGTGACTGTTTCGCTTAGAATAAAACATCTGCAGCAAACTTCCTTTTGGCGGTCCAATGACAGGAACCAGATGTGTTTCAGAGAGCACTCGGATGCCATGAAGATCAGATGCAACAAGACCTGGTTGTGCATTGTAGTTGCATTGCATGTGATAACAGCCTGTGCAATGTTCCTGGGATGCAATAACTGTGCTTGTTTGAGCAGCGATAGACACACTTGGCAGTATCGATAGACACACTTGGCAGTATCGATAGACACACTTGGCAGTATCATATCGATAGACACACTTGGCAGTATCGGACATTCTGGAGCAGAAGGATTTGGAGTCGAAACAATCTGGAACTGCCGTAACCTGGTTTAGAGACATCTTGGTTTAGTTGCCTGTAATGCCTTGGATACGCTGCCAATCGTATCATTTTCTTCAGGATTTCACTGCCAGCAACGTACAGACATAAATCAATAAAAATAAGTCTGAAAATTGCCTTATAAGGACTATTCCATTAAAACATGACCGGCACCTCTATAAGGACTATTCCATTAAAACATGACCGGCACCTCAGGAAGGCAATTTAATGAACATCTATTGGTGAACCCTATTTTTATGAAATTTGGTTTTTAAACTCATTTTTGCATCTATGGGTGAGTGTGTAGTTTCAAAAATGCCTTCCTGGGGTCCCATGTATGTTTCAATGGAAAAGCCCTAATATGGAAGTTGGGAAATATCTTTGTCACAGTGTCGTTATATTACAGAATATCGCATTTGAAATGTATTAAACTTTAACATCATCCTTTGAACATCCATTTCAGGCGCTTCAGTTGCTGGTTTGTGATTGGTTGTTGGCAACAAGGACGGAGATCTGGGAGCGAGAACAGAGTAGCGGGGAACGTGACAGCGTATCTCAGACAGAGTTGATAGCGTTCCAGCAGGACCTGACGAGTCTGCGGAAACTCTCCCAGGACAACAGAGCTGCACTTCCCAGGGTGAGTAGTTGTATTGTTTTGGACACTGACATAATCTTTTTTTGACTCTGGTCGCAAGATTTAAGATACTTTTAGATGTAATAGAATAGAATGCTCTCATCATGCTCAAAGGACAATGGTTTAAGGATGTGTTTTTTTTACAGCTTGTGTAATTGATTTTGAAAGTTTCTGAGAGAAATCTTTTTTTTGTTTTAGAAGAATAAATAAATTAATGGCAATTAAAACTAGATTACAACAATGCTAGCTTAGTTGATGGAAGCTCTATGTTTAAGGGTGCAAGGCATTTTGGTCGTGCTTGAATACTATGCAGATTTGAAGGAATGGTTAACATATTTTACAGCCTTATTGTATATTGCCAGGTATTTCTACATGAAGCCACAGCCCGTATGATGGCCGGGGCCAACCCTGCCCGCACCCAGCAGCTGCTCGACAGAAGTATCATCAGACGTAGAGTGTCCAGAGAAGACAAAGGTGAGACTATTATCATATACCATTGGTCAGTACAGACAGAAATTTACCTGAATCTGAGTAAATGTTCAAAATTATTTGATCAAAGACAGCATTTAAAGGTAGAGATAGCATGTGGTTTTGCATCCTGGTAAGTCTCAGTTTCACTCGCATTCCTCTTCTGCTCCAATTTAACCTAAGAAATGGCCGAGTTTTATCTTCTACCATAAGAGGAGAAAATATTCGGGCAAGAAATATAGAATAATATTATGCCTGTGCCTTTTACTATGAAGTTCATTAGCCGGGGCTTAGAAAACGAAGAACAATGTGGCTCTGCCAAGCTATTTTGCGTTTTCATGGCAAGCCTAATAAACTTGACAGTAATACACTGTAACATTCTTTTTTATCATGTAGATCCACATTTTCTGTATTGTATACTAGTTATATTTTGTAAACAAAATGTTAATGTTTAAATGGCTGCCGCCATATTGTTTTTTCCTTCACGACGTTAGATTAGGAAGTGAGATCACATTACGCACTATAAATGCAGAGAAATTCCACATTGCTTCTGCTTTATCAGTCGGTGCCAGATAAAACCAAATATGATCAGGTCACTCATGCCAGGCATAAAAGCGCATGATAATTCGACTATAATAATATCTTGATAAACGTCATGACGTTCATTAATAGATGGTAGGCGGGTGATTTATTCTCCTAATATGGTTTATAATAGTTGACCAGCTACTTCTAGAAGTTCCCAATACAGCAACAGAAGAAAGAACTGTAAACCACCCGCCTACTTTTAAAATTTTCCCTGTGACTAAAAAACAAATGGAAACCCTGCTTTTTAGTGACATATTGTTTGCCTTTTACATATATGGTTTTAACGACATTTTGTTTGCCTGCAGAACTTTCTGAGGAATCGGACAGTGAGGTTCCAGATAGGGAGCAAGCTACAGCCCTTCTGATGGCGGGGAGACATCTTCCTGAATCACTTATGGCCAAGCCAGGGGACCGGCTCACACTGATATCCGAGGCCAGCAGATTATACGAGGTCCTGGGAGACAAGAAAGCGGTGCAAAGTTGTCGTAAAACTCTCATGATGCTGGAAGAACAATCTCAAGCGCCGCCATCTACAGCAGTCCAGTGTTAATATGAAAGCATGGGATCTTTAAAAAAAATAAGAAAAATATATTTGATGAATATCAAGAGTTTTTACTCTTCAAAACAGAAATTTAATGACTGCTGCGAGTTAAAGCTCCGACAACCAGAATATAAAATTTACTTCTAAATATATGTTATTCTTTTTTAAAAGAATATGGTTTCAGTTTTCAGTTCATCAAATTTTTAAGGAAGTGCAAAATAATCTTTATAGATATAGATATTGCAGTTTACAGATTGCAGTTTCAATACCGACTTGTTAATGATGTGTATTTATTGTACAAACAGCTGTGATTTTTGCTATAGAAGATGTTGGTATGAATGTAGAGAATGTGACGGTTTTGACTGAGTTTTCATGTTTATTCATTTAATACGTCTTCATCATGGATATATTTATTTTCGCTTTTCATTTGACAAGTATGCTTGGGAGTTCAGTTACATTGTTACATTTGAATGTGTATAGACTGGGAATGTTAATGTTAATGTGACAGATTGTAAAGCAGATATGAACTGAACAGATTGATCACATGCTGTAGGTGATTCAGATCTCCATCTGTTAACAATGTACTAGGCTATTCATAAGCCTTCGCCAGTCGCCATAGGCTAAACAAACTTTAAAATGGGTTATCTTTTTTGCTGCCAACAATACCCTGCTAACAACATGCACATTTTATAACACCTGTAAACCGCCGTTTCTAAGCTTACTAACCATAACGTATATATGTACTTAAATATGTTGCAAATCTGTACTCTAGAACTAGAATATAACCACCTCAATCAGTCTGACGGGCAAAAAATCGCACTATCGTGTTTCGAATTGCGGGATACCAACTCTAAATTCATTTTACGTATACTCAGTTGCAGTTATTTTTGGTATCCGTTACTAAATATAGACTTTTAATCTGCATATATTCATTATTATATATAAACCAACACGTGGACAGAGTTTGAAAGAATGGTTTTGTGTTGTAAAATTTACCTGTTGTTGGCGGGACAGTGACTTTAAATAAAAGTGAAAGATTTTTTTTTGGAAAAAAGTACATTTTTATGTTGG
This sequence comes from Cyrtodaria siliqua, assembly GCA_037043455.1. Classification (NCBI taxonomy): domain Eukaryota; kingdom Metazoa; phylum Mollusca; class Bivalvia; order Adapedonta; family Hiatellidae; genus Cyrtodaria; species Cyrtodaria siliqua. Next base: position 199,389 of record JAWPHD010003040.1, on the reverse strand, counting down.
AGTGGAAGGGATGATGAATGATTAAGCATTAAGACTGTGTCTGAAATTGTTAAATATGAAAATTGTTGTAATATAATGGATATGAATAAATTGTTTTTGTACGAATTTGGTTTGTTGATATATTTGAAAATGAGTCGTACCGTAAAATTCAGTCCCCAGTATTTAAAAATAACATGATGCACTTTGATTTGTTCGAAGAAAAAGGGGAGCTGTTTGTCAATTCTGCCGCAAGCTTCAATGTTAAGTATTTATACGGTCGTAGGGACGTATTGTCATGGTGTTGTCGGTGTCAACGTTTACATGATAACTGATTGTGGCTAATACCTTTCTAAATATAATTGAATTGAATTGGATTTTATAGTCCCATCAACAGCTAAGGTCATGGCGACTTTCCAGCTTCCACTGGTGGAGGAAGACCACAGGTGGCCCCTCCGGGCAATTTTCGTGCACGGGCGTGCACCTGGGTAGTTAAGTATAAGGTCTACACTAATGAAAACATCTGATAAAAAGTAAAAAGTGCATTCCTCTGTTTTTATACCCGTGCAAACAAAGTTTAAGAGGGGATATATAGGAGTCGCTGCGGCGGGCGGGCGGTCTGTCGGTCGGGCGATCTCTTGAATCTTGTGGAGCAAACTCCTACAGTTTTCCAGATATTGATTTGAAAGTTAATATACATGATCAACATGAAGTGCAGATGTGTGTGACACAATTTTGGGTTGGATCGGTCAATTCCATGCCGAGTTATTGCTCTTGCACTTTGTTAAAATTGCTATATGCAACACATGCAATCTTGTGGAGTGAACAACTTTTACAATTTTGAAGATACTGAATTGAAACTGTGTATGTGATAAACATGAAGTGTACATGTGCGTGACACAATGTTGATGCAGCTCAGTCAATGCCATGCAGAGTTATTGCCATTGATCTTACTAAATAAATTGTGCATTCAAGTTCAGTTTAACAATTTATATTGGTATTGATCTTACTAAAGAATTGTTTGCGGGGGTATTTATCACCTTCAGTGATAGTTATAGTTTTTTTTTAAAATCATGCCCCTTGAAAAGGTTTAACCTGGAAATTAAACTTGGCTTTTACAAGTGATGTCCTATAAATTAATTTTAGTTCTACTGGTCGGTGCCTTGGCAATTTGTCCGTCATCGGTTAACCTTTTGTCTGTATCCACTAATGCACATTTTTTCAAACTGCGAGTTATTGACCCTTAATTAAAAAAAGTATGAGCTAATCCAAGAAAGACAACTTGTTCTTAGTTTCAATGTAATATCCGGTATGAGTTATTTTCCCTTGATTGAAACTGGCTCGCAATTTGAAGCATGATCCCGAAGAATGATGGAATTGGCCGAGTTTGCATAATTACATCTGAAGTGGTATTCTTGTTGCGGTTGTGGTTGATTGTGGTGGTTAGATTTTGGTTGTGGTTGTGGTTGATTGTGGTGTTTGCCATTGTGGTGGTTGTGATTGTGGTGGTTGTGATTTTGGAGGTTGTGATTGCGGTTGTTGATTTTGATGGTTGTGGTTGTGGTGGTTGATATTTTGGTTATGGTTGCGGTTGATTGTGGTGTTTGTGAGTGTGGTGGTTTTGATTTCGATGGTTAAGTTGTTGGTGGCTGTGATTTTGGTGGTTGTGATTGTGATTGTAGTGGTTGAGATTTTGGTGGTTGTGATTGTGGTGGTTGTGATTGTGGAGATTGTGATTTTGGTGATAGTTGTTGATTGTGGTGGTTGTGGTTGTGGTGGTTGTGATTGTGGAGATAGTTGTTGATTGTGGTGGTTGTGATTTGGTGATAGTTGTCGATTGTGGTGGTTGTGATTGTGGAGATAGTTGTTGATTGTGGTGGTTGTGATTGTGGTGATAGTTGTCGATTGTGGTGGTTGTGATTGTGGAGATTGGATTGTGGTGTTTGTGATTGTGGTGTTTGTGATTGTGGTGGTTGTGATTTTGGTGATAGTTGTCGAGTGTGGTGGTTGTGATTGTGGAGATAGTTGTTGATTGTGGTGGTTGTGATTGTGGTGATAGTTGTCGATTGTGGTGGTTGTGATTGTGGAGATTGGATTGTGGTGTTTGTGATTGTGGTGGTTGTGATTTTGGTGGTTTTGATTATGGGGGTTTTGATTGTGATTTTGGTAGTTGTGGTGTTTGTGATTGTGGTGGTTGTGATTTTGGTGGTTATGAGTGTCGTGGTTGTGATTGTGGTGTTTGTGATTGTGATGGTTGTGATTTTGGTGGGTGGGATTGTGGTGGTTTTGTTGGTTGTGATTGTGGTGGTTATGATTGTGATGATTGTGATTGTGGTGGTTTTGGTGGTTGTCATTGTGGTGATTGTGATTGTGGTGATTGTGATTTTGGTAGTTGTGATTGTGGTGGTTGTGATTTTGGTGATGGTGGTGGTCGTGACTGGTGGTTGTGGTGGTTGTGATTGTGGTGATAGCGGTGGTGGTAATTGTGATTGTGATTTTTAGTAGTGATTGTGATTGTTGTGGTTATGATAGTGATTGTGGTGGTTGTGCTTGTGGTAATTGTGATTGAGATGGTTATGATTGTGGTGGTTGTCATTGTGGTGATTGTGATTGTGGTGATTGTGATTGGTAGTTGTGATTGTGGTGGTTGTGATTTTGGTGATTGTGGTGGTCGTGACTGGTGGTTGTGGTGGTTGTTATTGTGGTGGTTGTGATTGTGGTGATAGCGGTGGTGGTAATTGTGATTGTGATTTTTAGTAATGATTGAAATTGTTGTGGTTATGATAGTGATTGTGGTGGTTGTGATTGTGGTAATTGTGATTGAGATGGTTATGATTGTGGTGGCTGTTATTGTGGTGGTTGTGATTGGGGTAATTGTGATTGTGTAGGTTATGATTGTGGTGATTGTTATAAACATGAAGTGTACATGTGCGTGACACAATTTTGGTGCAGCTCAGTCAATGCCATGTAGAGTTATTGCCTGGCGTTGGTTTTGGGTGTTGTGATTGTGGTGATTGTGAAGATTGTGATTGTGGTGATTGTGGTGGTTGTGATTGTGGTGATTGTGATTGTGGTGATTTTGGTGATTGTGAATCACGATTGTGGTAATTGTGATTTTGTTGGTTGTGGTTGATTATGGTGGGTGTGATTGTGATTGTGATTGTGGTGGTTGTGAGTGTGGTGTTTATAATTGTGGCGATTGTGGTGTTTGTTATTTTGGTGGTTGTGGCGGTTGTTATTATGGTGGTTGTGATTGTGGTGTATAATATTGCATGACGTCACAGGTATCGATGTGTGTAGATTTTAAATAAAAAAACGATTTTGGCCCTGGCGTTAATTTTCATAATTATATATCACACGTTGATAGACCCTTAATGTCTGAAAAAAAGCATGAGTGGACAAGAACGCTACATTCAATGTGGGCCATTCTTTTAGGATTTTATAAGAAAACGATTTGACAAGTCGAGTAAAGACAGTACATTTTAATATATGTATAAACATAATTTAACATGCAAAAGTTGAAACAGCACAACGCATGTTTATATTAATGTATACGATGTGAATACTTTTAACAATTGTTGCAACCTTTCTAAAACACCATCACTCCATTATGCCTGGCTTTTTTACCTTATATAACATAGGCCTGTAACAGTTCTCTTCCCAGTTGAAAACTCGACTGTTTCTTACCCAATTGTGGCGGACCATTTTCCCAATCAGAAAGCAGCAGTCTTTCAGAATTTGAGAGAAAGCATTATTCTGCAATATGTTCTTATTAAGTCAGTTCTGAGAATTCAGTAATTAAAGTGTTACCTATATCTAAAAGTGTACATGCATTGTTGCATGTTTATTATTGATTTGGCCTTGAAGAAAGTTAAAAATATTATAGATGTAAACGTGATTATCTGGTATGCAAATTATTTATGCAAATTCATTTACGATGATGTGGACTGTTTTCATTAGATTATTTTATGCAAATTCATTTAGGATGAAATTTGGACTATTCTTATTGGACGGTTTTAGTGGGGAAGCCTTCAGTAACAGTATATAAACAAACTCTGGGAGTTCTTAAGATCCGTTCCAGTATTCTTTATTAAAATTTATTTAGATTTGGATGCTTATATAAAATATATTTGTGAGAGGATTTACTTATTATTGTGCTCATTCATAATAGCAGTGAAATTGGATATTTGGACTAAACCAGAAATATTGGCAATTTAGACTGAAAGAGACACTTAATGTTTTGGATTAAAGAGACACTTACTGTTTTGGATTAAAGATACTCTTGCTAATGTGAATTAAAGGAACATTGGATACTTTTATTTGGACTTGATTCAAAGATTGGATATTAATGAAAAACTGGATTTGTGTATTATGTGAGTGAACAGTATATGCAAATAAATTTGTTAATTATATTTTTGTGTGGCTGCTTTTGCTTCCTTTCTTGTTACATTTTACTCGTAACAGAAATTGGCGGCGAGCCGTCCGGGATAGAAACATTTTCGTTGCTTTAATCATTTATTTATTGTTTTTGGAAATAATAAATCAATAATAAAAGCACAAAATTAGTTGTACATTTTGTACGTTTTCAATATTATAAAGAGTGACACCAGCTACAATCAGAATGGTTTTTGAACTTGATACATTTGTTGCCACGTCTACCCAGGAGGAGTTTGATTCATTTAAAAAAGATGAATTGCTCTTGCTTGCAAAACATAAGTTACCGAAATGTAAACGTTCGATGAGAAAATCTGAGATAATAAAAACATTTTGGTGCAATCTTAGGTTGTTAAAGAATTATTTGGAGAGGAAGCATTACATTTGTTGTTCAGGGTGAGAAGGTTCTAGACCCATTTTCCATATTTTATCTCGATGTACATGGAAGATGAGCCTGGCATGTTCATGCCTGTTAGGCGCCATATAACCTGTAATGTGTTGGTGCGCCTTAAAACCCCAATTCAATCAATCAATTACATTTGTTGGTGGCAACAACAGAATATGATTTAAAATTAAAAGAAACTGTATTACAAACAGGAAAGAAATTGAATTAGAAAAATGCAATTGCAAGAAGAAAAAGATAGGAGAGAGGGTGAATTGAAGATATGGCAAGCAATCCAAGTAGACTATTGGCCACTGGGGTGAACCCTCCCCCTCATAGGGAATTTATACACCTTGTATTTCTGAAAGCCTAACGCACGTGGAGCATTTTCCCGTTTTCTTCCATCTGGCATTGGGGCGTTTGCAAAATAAAACTTGTAAAATACGTTACCCCTAAATATTTAGAACAAACATTATAAAATACACCTCGACATTTTACTCTTTTTAATATATGAGAAAAACCAAATATTTCACCATATTTATAGAGACAACTTGCGTAGATTAAAATAGCGTATTTGAAATCTCTTTTTGACTCAGATAGTATACATAAGTAAGCTGTAGTTTAAGTAACCGAACGTTACCCTACGTGACCATAGATTATGATGCATATCTTTTGATTTATTAGGATTTATTGTCAATACTTTTAGTCAAAATAAGGCAAAATCAAATTAGTCCCATGTAATATTTTGATTAAACATAGTTTAGAATCAATATTACCCGTAGATTACGTTACAGCCAATAATAATATTTCATTCAAATACACAAAAATGACACAAAATGTTAATATTCTCAAAAATGTTTATACAACGGATTATAGGAGTTGGCAACTGTTTAAGAACTAAATTTGTAATACTGAATGTAACGGACATATTCTGAAATGTAATTTACGTTACTATAAGTTCCATTAAAAATAAAAATAATATAATACTATAATATATATATAGAGGTTATGACTAGATATACAACCATATATCTGACAAGAATAGTATGGTAATCTTTGTGGATCATTGCAACATATTTATTGACACATAAACATATAGAACAAGTCATAAATTATGGTGGAATACGTTACAAACAATAGTATTGCGTAACATCAAATTAAACAAAAATGTCACGTAATATATTTTTTTTTCACAAATGTTTATATGATAGCTTTTAGGAAACCATGTCTGTTCAAGAATGAAGTTTTATAATACTGCATGTAACATACATATTTTGGAGTTATTTTACGTCACCATATGTTACGTTTTAAAAATAAAAATGTGTAATACTATAGAACATGATATGACTAGATATACTTATATATGGCTAGGTATATGAATTTATCATAATCTTAATGAATCATTGCCTCGCAATTATCACGACATAAACATATTAAAGTATATCATTTTAGTTCAGGTAGCTAACATTATATTGGTAATACTGTATGTTAACAAAATCCATGATAGTTGAATTAAGTTGCATATATAAAGTGAAACATTCAAATAATTGTTTGTAACAGATTATGATGATCACTCCCTGTCCTCATAATTTTGATAAATTTCACACAGATCTCAGTCCAGTGTATGTTTGTTTGTTGTACATCGGTTTTTCAACAATGTTTCACGTATGAACCGACGGTCAGTTAGCCTAACGGGCTTCCTGGATTCCACACCAGTATTAACACATAGAACTCGGTAAGGAACTGAAACCTTCCTCATATGAAAGTATTCGACCACGTCAGGATTCAAACCAACAGTAGTGAGGGACAAGTGTTTATGGCAAATCGTTGTCACTTTCGTCATCAAATACCACCAGTCATGTTTATTCCAGGGTCATCATCATTTCATCACCATCATTGTCGTTGGTTCTTGAAAGAATTTCCACTAATTCTTGTGGCACTGTGTTGTCCTTGACCCATTCATATTCCAGATGACCTTCAGGATTGAACATCCATCCACTCTCTTCCACCTTGGGTAGATTTGGATGGTTTTCATGTACGTGGAGCAACACGTTTTATGTGAATCTCCAGTGAGGACTGGCATGGAGGCAGCAAACTCATGTATATACCATTGTAGGAATTAAGAACTTGGCCGTGGACTTCAAACCGTTTCAAGAACAAATCATATCTCAGTTTGTTGATGTCAGTGTACTTAGGGTGTCAGAGGAATGTTCACGCTTTTTAATCTTCGAAATGTTGGTGTATAGACGGTTACATCTGGTGTGTGTCACGTGTATCTCAGCATTTAGACTGTTTGGTATATTGGTTGATAATTCCTCTAGTCTGTGCTTTGGAATCTGCAGTTTGTCTTTCAGTGGCTACACGCTTGTTTTTAGTGAAGGTATGTTCATTCAACGAAGTTATTTTGTTGTCTGTTAGACTGTTAAAATGTACTACACTTATTTTCCCACTGTCGTCCTTGGAATGCCTCCTTGGTCTAGTTGTAGACGTCTTGAGTGTAGCTGGCCGCTCCATGGTGGTTATTCATTATCTGAAGATAGAAAGGATACACATTTATTATATCGATAATAAATTATTGTTATTCTCATCAACCCAAGGAGCACTCCATTTGTGAACTTTATGCTTCCAATTACAAATAAAACATTTCATTTCGAAAATTGATTTCGTTCGTTCGTTCGTCCGTCCGTCTGCCCGCCGCCCGCCCGCGAAACGATATATGACACACCAACACTAAGAAATAATAAATCACATTTTATTCTATATGTAAATAGCTTTACGTGCATTGTCTTTTGCTAAATCTAGTCATAATAGCAACAAGATAATGAATAAATGATATCAGTAAATATGTTTTTTATGCATTAATATTTAAAATGTTGTAACGTACCTTTTGTAACGTAAGTTACATGCAAAGTAATGACTTCATGGGTGCTAAATATGCATTTACGTACAGTTTATGTACAAAAACTAGATATTATATGAGTATAAAAGGCAAACTAATCAAAATATATACATATACTGTAAATGACTAAAATTTGAAAGAAATTTTAAAGAGGTAACGTACAAAAAATAGCCGTTACGCAGCCCTAACTGCCAGATGGCAGAAAATGTCAAAATGATAGCTTAAAGCATATACTTTCAGAAAATTGTAATGTAGAAAATTCCCTATGGGAGTGGGGTGGGTGGGGTGGTGGGAGTGGGTTATAGGTGGCCTATAGTCTAAAGTTCACATTCACCGTCACTTTCCCACCCATCTGCTTTTGATGTTACTAAAAGAAATATAAAAAGATCGGACAGGGAAAGCAGCATTCAAGGAGGACAGTAAACCACAAAACACAGAAACAAACACGCAAACAGATAAACAAGAAGGCAAAAGCAATAATAAAAGCAAACGACATCACAAACACAAAAAGGGTTGACAATAGGGCTACCGCCTTGGAACGGTCAGTGGCAAAGTAGGCCACAGGGGGTTTAAACCGGTTCTAGGGTGCACCAAACCTCACGCTTACCCTACTGTCATTCCATTAAAACAGGACAGTGTAAATAAATAACCTATTAGATCAGTACCGCCTTTTCAAGAAAAGGAAGTTGATAAATATTTTCTTCATTTTGAGAAAATTTGCTGAAAATTTGAAATGGCCAATAGAACATTGGACATTACTTTTACAGAGTATTTTAATTGAAAAAGCCCGCGAGGTTTACACTCAGTTAACTGTGGAAAAAAAGTTCCACATACCGAACTGTTAAAGATATTATCTTAAAAGCTTATGAATTGGTTCCTGAGATGTATAGGCAGAAGTTCAGAAATTGTAAAAAAGAAATTGATCAAACACATATTGAATTTGCTCGAACCAAAGAACAGTTATTTGATAGATGGTGTGCATCCAAGACAATTGAGCGCAATCATGATGAGCAAAAGGTTGACACTTCGGAAGATGCTGCACGTTTGGCGGATGATTATTCGCTAACTCGCAAGGTTTCTTTTATTCACAAATCAAGCCCTCAGCAGCATTCTCTCACTCGTACGACAGTAGTTCTAAATCTGTATCGTACTTTCAGTACTAGTACTTCTAAACATCAAGCATCTAATGAGAATATTGATAAAAAATCCTTATCTCAAATTACTTGCAATTTTTTGCCGCCATAAAGAAAGGTCACCTCATTTCTGAGTGCTTTACTTTGAAAAGGAAGCAAAAACAAAATGAGGATATAGAAGCTACTGGTCTCCCCTCTTTAAGGTCTAAACCCAGTCCTTTGTTGAAAACAATGCAATTTTTGAGATCAAGAAATTCCAGTCTGATTCTGTTGAGACTTATGAACCATTCATGTCTGAAGGTTCTATATCATTTATTGGTGATTCAACCAAACCTATCCCTATTCAAATATTGCGTGAAATAGGAGCTTCTCAATCTCTATTATTAGCAGATACGCTGCCTTTTTCTGAGAAGACATTTTGGTACTAATCTACTTATTAAAGGGGTAGAGTGTGGTTATTTGACTGTCCCTCTCCATAATATTTATTTGTCATCAGATTGGTTACTGGACCTGTGGCTGTGGGAATAAGATCTTCTTTGCCATTTGAAGGTGTCCATTTGCTACTAGGCAATGACCTAGCTGGCGATAAGGTTGTGTTTATTCAGTTTGTATCTGACAAGCCATCTTTGGATCAATCCACTGATCCCGTTGAACAGGAAATACCTGATTTGTATCCGGCTTGTGCAGTTACTCGAGCTATGGCGAAAAGAGCCATTGAGAATGATCTTTCTTCTGACATTAACTTGGCTGATGCTTTTATTGCTCAGTCTTTTAATACAGAGGTTAACAAATCTCATTAGTTGGCCTTCCAAAATATGTCCAGTCTGATCAAGGGTCAAATTTCATGTCTGGTATATTTCAACAGGTCATGCATGAGTTAGGCATTCAACAGTTTGTCTTCGGCTTATCATCCGGGGAGTCAAGGTGCACTAGAAAGATTTCACCGGACACTGAAAAACATGATTAGGTCATATTGTTTTGACACTAACAAAGACTGGGATGAATGCCGTTACATAGTCTGTTCAAGAATCTATGGGTTTCAGCCCATTTGAACTACTTTTTGGTCACACTGTTCGTGTACCATATACGTTACTGAAAGAGAAAATTCTCTCAGGAGAAGATGCTTCTTTGAATCTTCTACAGTACGTGTCTGATTTTAGGCATGAACTGTCAAAAGCTTGTGAGGTAGTTCAGTCTAATCTCAAATCATCTCAATTAAAAATGAAAACAAGGTTTGATTTGACTGCTCAAGAAAGAAATTTCAAACCTGGTGATAAAGTTCTTGCTTTATTACCTATTCCTGGAAAACTTTTACAAGCTAGGTATCACGGTCTTTATACAGTAGAGAAAAGGATCAGTGATTTAAATTATATTATCAATACTCCTGGAAGGCGAAAGCAACGTCAATTTTGTCATATCAATATGTTAAAAGAATACATTGACAGAGATAGCCTTTCTTCACATTTAGTTAATGTAGTTTGCTCTGTCCCACTTGAAAATTCCAGTGACGGATTATAGAATGAGAATGAACAGTCTGAACAGTTTGACAAAAATTATCCTGGTTTAGCGGTTACAAAACAGTGACATTCTGAAAAACCTTGACGAGAATCTGTCACATCTAGAACAATCACAGAGTCATGAACTGAAACAATTAATACATGAATATGAGCACTTATTTTCGGTTGTTCCAACACGAACTGACAAAATATACCATGATGCCGATGTTGAAAATTCTACTCCAATAAAACAGCATCCATTTAGAATGAGTTCTAAACAATATCTCAAAGAAGAAATTCAATACTTATTGGACAATGATTTCATTGAACCAAGTAAAAGTGAATGGAGTTCACCATGTATTCTTGTATCGAAACCGGATAATACATACCGGATGTGTACTGACTAGAGAAAAGTCAACAGTGTCACAAAAACTCATTCATTTCCAATTTAACGAATTGACGACTGTATTGACAAAATTGGAAAAAAAAGTTCCTCTCACAGAAAGAGCAAAAGAAGTTTCAGCATTTTTGACTCCAGATGGACTGTTTCAATATAAAGTTATGCCATTTGAAATGGAAAATTCTCCAGCAACGTTTCAACGTCTCGTCAATATGTTAATATCCGGTTAAGAAGAGAGGAAAATATAAGTAAAGCATGGTATTTCTTAATTAATTTATGAAATCTTATACCTTTCCCAAAATGAAATATAAGAGTGTTTTTTTCCCCCAAAATGGACAGGCCTGGGTCTCTTCCCAATTTCGTGGAAAAAAACCCTGTTATGAAAGTAATTTACGGGTAGGTTAACAAACAACATGTTACAAAAGCTGTCTCACAATTTATATTCTTAATTATTGATAAATTGTAGACTATAAAAAGTGGTTACATGACTCCAATATGATATATACTGAACCAAACAGCTAACGCACCAGTAGACAATACCTTTAATGTATGAACTTATTATATGCCGACTGGTACCGTTGGAGACAGGTGATTTGAACGATTTTTTTAAAATTTACAGTCGTTATTGACAAGGTATATGTCTCGTTCAGAATGAAATTTGGTTTGATTTATTGATTGTTTTTATTGAGATATTAAAGGTATTGTCAACTGGTGCGTTAGCTGGTTAGTTCAGTATATGCTGATCTATTTTAGGTAAGCAAATTACATAAATGGAATTTACAAATGAAAATAATAGTCCTAAAACTTCGTCTCATCTTGTGTATTGATCGTGGTCATTGTAGTGTAATGATTTAATTTGATGTTATTGTTATTGATTCATCGCTCTGATTTACCGGCATTCTACTTTTATCACTAAATTAACGCCACTAAACTACACATTTCACTTATGTTACTGAAACAACCGTCTCACTGCCACCAACCGGAAATGTTGTGAAAACGTGGTCGCTCCGATAAAATTAAAAAACATGGCATTTTGAGGGCTTTGTAGCACCAGCGACTATATTTACAATCAGTAGCAACATGAACTGAATTTATATCACGAGGTAAAATGCAGATACACGTGAAAATCGGCTGAAAAACAGATTTCATAACTTCTCAAAATGGAAGAGTTACGCCCCTTAGCACGTCCACATTAGATTACGATAGTCAAATTCCTCGTAATAATGGAAAGCTGTATAAATGTGAAGATTTTAATGACATTACTAAATGTTTCATGAACCTACATACACATGTATTTAAGACACTGGACTCTATTGAATCGAAACTCGTCGATCTTGAAGAGAAATCCAAACATTTGGAGTTCGGGGTTCAAACTAACATTGATAGCATTGTAGAAGTAAATAACGTTCAAATCCCAAAATTGGAAGAAAAAATCGCCGAACTTAGACATAATATAGGACTAGAAATGTATGGACGTAAGTGGAACGTAGTTGACAGAGGAATAGAGGGTAAACTGCATGAAAGCCCATATGAAACCGAAGACCATATTCGCAGTTTCTTCAGCACAAAACAAAGTTGACAAAAACATTGATATACGATTAGCTGCAGCACACCGGATACCGAGCCGAAATAGTCTGAGTGGGATGGGTCAGGATGAAAATCGCCAAAACATCATCGTCCGATTTGTAAACATCATGACGAAGAAAAAATCCTGCGACATGCAGGGAAGCATCTCACACCGGGATGTGGTTATAGCGTGTTCCCGGATCTACCACTGGAGATGAGCTAAGTACGGAGCAGCTTACTTCTTGAAAGACGAAATATGTCGACCGAGGAAAAAAAGAACACTAAATTGGTCTATATGAGAAACAGCCCATTTGTTGCTCAGAAAAAAAGACAGTAGAAGATCTACTTGTACAGTGTTTGTATAACTTAAAATATTTGTATAACTAAAAAGCTACTTAATCAGGGTTACCGTTACCATAAACTTCCTAAAACCTTTGCAAAATTGTATTATCGTAACCCTGATCTTTCAATATAAAAGTAATTTAAGGACTCTTTTTGCGACAAGGACTATCACAACCTGACTTCTATGGTGATGTGATTTATAAACTTCGTAAGATTCTAGGTCATGATCACTTTCATACTATCTTTGTTAAACTTGTTAAAAAGTTTATCAAAAGAGGTTATGACCCTATCATTTTGCAACGTACTGCATGCTTGGTGGTGGACCCTTTTACAGTTTGCCACTGTGCTTTCCTCTTTAATTGTACGATGACCGGACAAGCTGTGGATCCTATGATGACGCCTACCTAAAGCCCATTGGGACGGTGGCGTTTGATGTTTGTCTATGATCTTTCTTGTCGTGCCCTTAATGGTTTATTTTCTTGTTGCTCTGGCTTCTGCCAAGTCATTGAGTACCTTCATTGTGGCTTTCTAGGCTATTGTTTTTTTGTATTATATTTACACGAGCATGTTTATGTTTTACTTATATTGCCTATTGGTGCTGTCTTGTTGGTTAGAGATTAGATCATGGCGGGGATTTCTTTATTTACATTCTCCTGTTTTAATGGGATGAAGTAGGGTTAGTGTGAGGTTTGGTGCACCCTAGAACTGGTTTAAACCCCCAGTGGCCTACTTTGTCACTGACTACTGCAAAATTGCTTCAAAACCATACCGCCTACTCTCATAAAACGTGATAGTTACATTGCATTTCACGGGACAGTGATTTAAATCCGCGTCATTTTGTTTATGAAACACTTAATTATATACATTATTTTTTAGTAAGTTTGCCTAACTGCATTACAGTTATAGAACAAAACACAGCCGTTTAAAATAATTGTGCATGGGATGAGCCTCTTTTATAGTTGCATAATGCGATGAGAGACAATAGTTATACTTGTTAATGCAGTATAGGTAAACACAATACTGAAAACTATTGGACTAGTGTCTCTCTCCTTGCTTAAATCTTACTTTTTGAAATCCTATATCAGGGCATTTCATGTTTACTTCAAAATATCAATATTAGATGCAAACGATTTTGTGCGCTGTTTATGCGTAGTTTTAATGGGGTGACATACTAAACACTTATGGGAACTATGTATATTTCAAAAGAAGCACAGCAGACGTTTATCATATTAAAGATAAATTACTATGTACATATTTATGTATGATCATATAACCCCTTACTGACAAAATCAACATGAACGGTAGAAATGATTACAATTAAACACGCCAATGTCAACAGTAATGGTGTGGCATACACGCATCACTGAATTCTAAATACCCTCAGAAAGTCGGTGACATGACTTAGTCAAGGCTAATGGGGATAGAAAACAACGTGTTTATCATAAACAGGGTACAGAAATGAGAAAAACTGTCCTATATAAAAAGAAGATTGTTTACAATAAATACTGAAAAGAAGATCCATTGGAAGCAACAAACACGTTTTAAAATGCTCTTTAAAGAACTCTTTAAAGACAATTTGCATTATTTAAGGACTTGCATATACAGTTGATTTAAATCTGATTGCTCAATAAATGATACAAATGACTCTTCTACTACTTAACTCGTAAACCGAATATGTTCTCCTGGTTAATATATATGGCAAGCCGTTTTTACATTTAATCACTATTTAGCGATATCGCTAATTCAATTACTGATATCAAAAATTCAATTGCTTAAATCAAAAACTCATTTTTAGATATCGCTAATTATATAAGCGATATCGGTAATTCAATTCTTGATATCGCTAAATACCATATATTTCGATATCGAGAATTGAATTCTTGATATCGCTAATTCAATTTTTGTTATCGCTAATTCAATTTTTGATATTAATTCCATTACCGATATCGAAAAATGATTTAGCGATATCAAAAATTGAAAAGCAATTATTGATATCAATAACTGAAATTTTGATATCGCTAATTCAATTTTTGTTTTGATATCGCTAATTGAATTATTGTAAGAGTGAATATGGACTTCTCTCTTTAAAATTGTTTGACTCGGTTGCAAAAGGGTACCTGTCTCTTGCTTAATACAACATGGCGGGGATCAGCAGCCAACAGTGTTGAATTTTGGGATTGAAAAGCTAACTAGTGATACAAAAAGCACACTTTTTCATTGAATTTTGTTATTTCTAAATTGAGTTCACCCGAATGATGTATTAGGAACATTTATTAGTGTTTGGGATATTTAATTATAATAGACATAGACAGTATTTTAGCGAACGTATAAATGGGGGTAAATCTATCCATGACGTATAATAATAGAACGTGACGTCATTCAACATATTGGCCTTTTCTTACATGATACAATCATGACCCCTTGTTTTTATTGCATATTTATATTGGCGGACGCTCAGTCGTTTGATTGATATGTGTTTTAAATTTTCTACGAAGAAAAACGCGCATCTTTGTCTCTTTGTCTCCTATATAAAATGAAGAAGTAAAATCAACGGTGCAATGACACCTATACTAGGGGGCGTTTAGTGTGATTCTCGAAGGTTGAATAGTTGATATCTGCAATTGAATTTGCGATATCACTAACTGAATTACCGATATCGAAAATAGAATTAGCGATATCTGTAATTAAATTAGCGATATCGCTAATTAATATTTGATATCGTTCATTAATGATTGATATCGCTAATTAATTTTTGATATCAGTAATTGAATTACCGATATCGGTAATTGAATTAGCGATATCGCTAAATAGTGATTAAATGTGAAAACGGTTTGCCATATATAAATGGCAAGCCGTTTTCACAGCGTATCTATTCTATCGATATTTACAGATATATTTTCTCGGTTTAGGTCCCGTTTCAGATTGGAGAACTATTTATGTCTTCCTCTCCCCAATCCCACCCCGAGGTAGGGAGTCATTTTATGTTTGGCCTTTCTGTCTGTCTGTCTGTTTGTATATCGTCTGCCTGCCTGCCTGCCTGCCTGTCAGTCAGTCTGTCTGTCTGTCTGTCTGTCAGTCAGGGAAACTGGCATGTTCTTAAATGATTGTTTGCATAGTATCATCTGACGGCACGCGAAACTAACAAACACGTATAAAAGGAGAGCATTAGGTCAAATTTTATCTCAAGACTAGGAGGTTTAATTTGACATATAAATATAATTAAGACAAGTCGCTTCTTACTAATCTTGTAATAGTTGTTTGTTTAATGCGTGATGTTGACTGTGGAAGCTCAATTTCCTCTTCGTCTATAATACCTACTTTTTTGAATTTTGACTAAACTCTTGTCTGTGCTGCTACTGCTAAACGATTTGATGGATTTTGACGAAACCTTGTAAGAAGCATGAGTATGAGTACGAAGCTTCAGTTTGATGTCCAGTTGTGTAGTTTGTCGCGTTTTAATGGAGTTATGAGCCTTTGACATGTGTTCTTTAAACATATTTCCGTGCTACGTTTCTTAAACGGCTTGATCGAATTTGGTATAACATGTACGAAGGTTCAGTATGATGTGTGGTTTTGGAAATCTTTGTCGAGTTCCGTTTCGATGATCCTTGACTAAAGTTTGCGCCTTTTACAGTTTGACTTCAAAATGCTTGTCCGCGCTACTTATTTTTTTTACAGCTTGGTGGATTTTGACGAAACTCGGTATGAAGCATCAGTAGGATGCCTTTTTTTGCTAATATTTGTCACGTTTTGTTTTGATGATTTTTAATGAAGAAACGAGCTTTTAACATTTGTTCTTTTTTAAAACAATTGTCATTGCTATTTCTTCTAAACAACTAATGAATGTTGACGAAAAGTACGAAGCTTCAGTATGGGTTCTACTTGTGCCTGTCTTTGTCCTGTTTCATGTTTTGTTACTAAGTTTTAGACTTCTGACTTCAGCGCACCCTATTCACCGAAACCTACAGGGAAACTGGCATGTTCTTAAATGATTGATTGTATAGTATCACCTGACGGCACTCGAAACAAACAAACAAGTATAAAGGAGAACATATGGTAGCTGATATGTGCCATCTCGTTTTTTCGTTATTTCGCTGCGAAAAACGTATTTTCGTTATTTCGCTGTGAAATAACGCCGAGCGAAATAACGCCGGGCGAAAAAAAGCCGGGCGAAATAACGAAAAAAAAAAACGCAGAGCGAAATAACGTAATAACGAAAAACTTCATACGAAATAACGAGAATTTAAATGTATAAAATGTCGTCTATTCGCGTGTTGGTTTTTCCATTTTTTCGCCCGGCGTTTTGACTATTTGTCGACTTTTCGTTCGGCGTTTTTTCATTATTTCCCCCAGCGGATTTTAGTATTTTCGTTATTTCGCCCTGCGTTATTTCGCTCGGCGTTATTTCGCAGCAAAATAACGAAAAGACGTGAAGGCACATATCAGCCACTATAGTTATAACTGTTCAACTTAAATTGTCCATAGTGGATCGTATTTAGGAATATGTTTAAACATCTTCTCTAACTTTAGAAATATATTTAGAATAATAACCGTTTTAAGTAAAATATGTTTAGTAATTGAATACACTAGAAAAAAACGTATATGACCTTTACCCATTGTTCGAACAACATCCCTAATTGCCGGTAATGAATCGAGGTTATACATGTGGCCTAGGTTCAGAATACAGTCACATGGCTGTATGTATTTGTTATTATTTTGATTACTGTATTTACAGGTTTAGTACTTATTAGATAGATCAGTTTAAATAAAAGTTGTTACTTAATAATTTGTGCCCAGGCCACCATTAAAAGTATGTATGTTTGCACTTTCCCGTTTTCAATATCAAATGTTTGGTAGGTAGGTAGGCAATTTTTAGTGTCATTTGTTAATGAACAAACCTGTTACAGGACCTAAGCTTATGCTGCATGTGATAAGTATCTGAGAGCTATACGCCTTGTGGTTTCAGAGCAGAGTTTTAAAGTTTTAATATATATATGGTCCATGCAAAATATTCGACGTCTAGCTCTGACTTTAGTTTCCGAGAAGAAGATCTTTTAAAGTTTGTCCCATATAACTCATATGTACAATATGCGACCGCTGTGGCGGGGCCAGATTGTAACCACAGGGTCACAATTTGAACAACAATGGTAAACGACCACAAGCTAATGTACATGCAATATATGAGAACTCATATGCCTTGTGGTTTCAGAGAAGACGATGTTCCCTATATAAGTCCATGTAAAACATGTGACCCCTGGGACAAGGCCAAATTGGACCATGGTCACCATTTGAACAACTTGATAGAGGACCATAAACTACCAAGTTTGTTCAAATGGTCAACATTCAGAACACATCAATGAACATAGCCTATCTGAAATAAAATCTGAAATTTTCTCAAATTCGCACAACATATCTAAAAAGAACTCGAATGACTTTGAAAGATAAAATTAATATATTAGGTATAAAAAATCACACGTTGTTTATTTTAAGACATAATTATTTTTTCTAAAATACTAAAAAACAACAACAAAAAAACACACAACATAATTGTAGTCCTGTAAACAGGTGACATCCGGTTTTGGAAAAAAGCATTCAACGTGTTTGATCTTGATAACAAATAGCTTTTGTCTTTAAACAATACTATATATGTACCTTCCAGAAAGCTATGAAATTGTAATGTTTCGCAAGAATTAATATTAAAAACTAGAAATGTGACCTTGGGGAACGCATGGACCCACTAAATCAATCAACGGAAAACATAACATATGAAAAAAATGGTCGTAACTCAGGTAATACAAAGTCAATTTTGACGCCGAATCGATATCCACATTTCGACAGCATAGGTAAGCATCCATTAAAGTTTTAAAACAATCGGTTGAAAACTATGGGAGGGATAGATATGCAATGTATCTTAACGTTATATTTGACGAATAAAGGTCCTTAACTCGGCTAATACAAGGTCAATTTTGACGCCGAATCGATATGCACATCTCGACATCATAGGTAAACATCCTGTAAATCCTCGAAACAATCGGTTGAAAATGGGAGGAGATAAACACACAAACATTTCGGAACGGACGGATACTCGAACGTCCGGACGGACGGACAATGCTAACGGCATATGCACCCTCACTCATTTTGTAAAAAATGTCCCGAAAACAGGGCGAAATCAATCGTTGATAACTTCATTGAGTACCTCGTTCCAGGTATTTGAATGTTTGCGCCGTTATAATCTATTTTACACAATAGTAATAGTAAATTTATTTTAAAAGTTTTATCGTAACCGTCGACCAGATACTATTTTACAAAAATCTGCATCAATCAACTGTGTAAACATCAATCTCTACCTAGAGTTGTCATTCATTGCATCCATTTTAAACATGTGTAGAATGCTTCACTGCTCATGTCTCTTTTTCAAACTCAAACAATTTAATTTCACGGTTGTGGAGCAGTCTACAATATGTGACTCTGGTAGAGGGTGTGATCACATGTCTGGTCATAGAGGCGTTCACCTGATCATGATTCGAAAATGTACTAAAGAATCAGCGAATGTACTTTTATTATTAACGGCATCTTATTTAAAAAAAGGTTTCTAAAATATTTGGGTAGGGTCTATTTTTCCGGATCGGTCGGGACATTATTTTTTTAAAGTGTGGCCTCATAATGTGACAGCCTATGTCCTTTATCAAGGTTAAGCTAAAACATTCAATACAGGCTGTTTCCCCTTAACAAATATTCACATTATTGTCCCACTTCCAGCCGGATTTCACGTGATTGCTTTGAGGTACCATGGCCTCTTGTTAATGTCCATGCCAGATGGTTGATTCATGGCTTCTGCTGCTATCATAGTATTTTCTGGAACAGTCTTATTATGAATAACATATCTGTACTTCAGCAAATTTCGGGTAACAACCCTGAATCAACTGACCATGCACTGTATTGCTAAAACATCATGTTTATGAAAGTTTACAACACAACTTGATTATCTAGGTAGTCGAAAGGTATTAATCGAAAGGTAAATAATCGTATTTCATGCGTGTTCAAGTTTCACAGTTTATTTATAGTGTTTATAAAATTAAAAAAATATACTCTACATTTTAGATAGCACGTATTAACTCAAGATGTTGTAAACATGTGCACTTTTCAAAGGATTGAAACATATATAAAGGGGACCCTAAACGTGAGGTTTTAAACATAAGTTATACTGCATTGAATGCTTCAAAAATATTGTTTAAATACTCCAAAGGCAAAACCAGGACTGGTCAAAATGAAGCCAACGTTAGGAAGTGGCGATTTGAAACAATGTGTGGTCACTGTTCAGCAGCCGGCAGAAACAGTAAGTGAAAGGTGTTATACTTTGCTATATGATCAGGCTGTTTAGTTCTATAACTTAGGAAATTAACATTTAATTTACACAGTTTTTGCGGGAATACAAATGTATTTATTTTTTAATACTTCTGTTTATTTATTACTGTATATTGCTTTATTTATATTAATTTGTAAATAAATAATGAAAGAAATGCTAATACAATGGTAGGTTCTAAGTATATATGGCGATGTTTCAACAGTATATAAACTAAGACAGTGTTCAATTACTAAATAAATATAATGTTTTACGAAGTGATATTTTGCTCTCCCGAAGAAAGAACAATGTATTATAACGAAAAGTAGTTGCAGATTACATTACGTAAAAAACATATGTTTTTTCACAAAGATAATTGGTTTACTACATAAGACTTTCACAATAATTATGTTTGTAACATACTATAATATATAATATGTCTAATACATACATGTGAATGAAATGGCCTATAGTTTGCTATCTGTAAGTTATGGATTACAAACAATCAAATAAACTATACTACTTCGTGAAATGTGTACGAATTCGTCGGAGATTTTTAAATATATATTTAAATGCCTTTAGTGTTAGTTACAGCATATTTACTTTACAGAGCAAACATTTGTTAAGCACGGGTTTTCACTACACTTTACTGGTACACGTACTTTTAATGAACATTATGAACGGTTAATAAATAAAGCGTCGACTTTTTTAACAAGCATAACTGTTGCTACGAAATAGTCAAACACTAAATGTAGCATTTAAAGAACACAGTCAAACAAATGCACACATTGAAACAAACAACACTTAAGGGAAGCACAGGACGATGCGTAACTTGTACCTTATCTTGTACTTGTAACGTATGTTCTCAAAGCAAACTGGCAACTAAAAAATAGTATGATAATGGACCTTTGGAAACGGTCGAGCACGACACATACGAAATATTGCAGTCTCGGTTTGATTGAGACTGTTCATGAGCGGTAGTGAAATATGCTAGCTACCGCTCACGCCCTCTAGCCCCGGGTTGATCAGAACTCAATATTCATAAAAATCAAAAGTACAGAATTTTAACCATCCCGAAGATGGCAAGCATATGGCGGTGGATGTAGCAATATTTGTATCTTTATTTCATCCCCTATATCCAGCGGCGTATGGTCCCAAGATCTAATATAATTGTATGCCCCAAAGAGCGAAATAAACAAAAAGGAATTTAGCTGGGAGCAGCGGCTATGAAGCCTGCGTACTACAAGTAACAACCAAAAGACTAAATTAAAAAGCAGACAACATATCCTATGAGTGGTTAAACAATATCCAGAGCCTTTTATCGGCCGGAGTAGTGGAACCACCGAATCGAAAATTAGGTAAGAAAACAAAAGAAATTGAAAATGTACCACCGATCACTAAATATAAGTATCGGGCTCAGCGATCTCCAAAGATCGAATGAAAAACGTACTGATTGCAAGCGTGGGGAGACGTTTTACTGCCGCCACACTGTACTAGCAACACAGTTTTACACGTATTTCTTTCAGTTATGATACAGTATTATTTGACAGAAAAAACATCACAAGTAAAGTAGATTTTTAGCCTATATTTTCAGATAACAGTTGTAGATTTTAATGGCTATGTCCGCTTAGTCCGCGATTGTTTCATAACCTTTTATCAGGCATCTTTATTAATTTAGAAAACACGTGCTGACATTCATAATTGTTTCGCTCATATTTCAAAAGCAATATATGTATGTTAACGTATCTAGAAACATTCGTTGCGGCTATAATTCGCCACCACACAATACTATAAATTATTAGTTGTCTGTATAAGTCAATGCCATTGCAAAGTTGATTGATTAACATTTACAAACGTTCTCTTATTGAATAATAAATCCATAAATTACAGATAACGAACTTTTGGCTAATAAAGAGTTATACAGGAACATCTTTAATCAATCTTCTTCGCTAAAACTGCACGAGCTAGAGGTCTTAAATATTTTGCATGCAGCTACTAATTTGTGGTGACCCTGCGGTTATATTTGCTTTCGCGCCACGGTTCACATATTTTACATATTAGGAAACAACAAGATATGGAGCTCTCATATATTCAGTGTAGCATAAATGTATGGTCCAAAGTTTGTTCAAATGGGGTCAAATCTGGCGTCTCCCAGAGGGTAACAGTTTTCCATAGAGGTACAAAAGAAAATATTTAAAAGCTTGTTGTCTCTACAATACACGAGCAAACGGTCTAGAATTATGCATGTTCAATAAGCTTATGGTCGTCTATCAAGTTTGTTCAAATCGAGACCACGGGGTCAAATTTGGTCCCACTTCAGGTTTCACATGTTTAAAATAGATTTATATAAGAAAAGAACATAATACATAACACAATTACTGAACATGAACACAAATACTGAAAATGGGATCCATTGGAAGCAACAAACACAAACAAGAGAGAAAAGTAGCTTAGCAGACTCGGTTTTATTGAGTCAGTTCATTAGAAGTAAGATAATTTGCATCATCTCTCACGCTCCCTAGCACAGGTGTAAGCGGTATTCTACTTTCAAAACACGAAGAGTGTGTTTGATGATTCCAAAGGACAGTATCACTGATTTGTAGTCGGGGCGACTTTTTTCACCCGCCACACAGCACTGAACAACGCTAGCATGAAGTTAGTAAGATCCCTGGGAAGAAGCAAACACAAACAAGAGAGAAAAGCAGCAGACAGTAGCGATGTTATTGAGTCTGTTCATGAGAAGTAATATAATTTGCAAAACCTTTCACGCCCCCTGGCACCGCATTAAGCGGTATTTTACTTTAAAACCACAAATAGTGGGTTGGATGTTCCCAAAAGAAGAATCCAACAAGCTAAACATTATCGGCCACGGTGTCCGTCCATATCCCTGGGGGCATTGCCCCCGGGTCATACTTGGAAACCGTTGAGATTGTCACCGTATAACAATGTATACAGTTACTGGGCATAAACAAACGGATACAAGCATCCAACCAGCATCGGTCCCAGAGCTCGTCCATAGGCTCTGGATCATAACTTTGGAAACCGTTGAGATTCTTACTCTGTAACATTTCATGTACGTACTGGGCATAAATAGACAGATACAACCATCCAATCAGCATCGACCCTGGGTATATCCCCATTCCTGGGGACAAAACCCTTTGGTTATAACTTTTGTGGTTGACTGTCCTCCTTGAATGCTACTTTCCCTGTCCGATCTTTTTATATTTCTTTTGGAAACTGTTGCAATTCCAATTATATAACCATATATACACTTACTGGGCATGAACAGAAGGATAAAACATCAAACCATCATTGACCCCGGGGTCAATCCCCAACCCTGCGGATATAGCCCTTGGATCATAACTTGGAAACAGTTGAGATCCAAACCCAATAACCATATATACACTTATTGTTCATAAACATTTTAAGGCAGGCGCGGACATTTGGGATGGCATGCAATCAACTGTGTGATCTAATCTGTTATGCAATTATAAGCTTGTTTGACAATTTTGTCATTTTTGCGAAGAATATCATGTGAGCGATTCAGAGCCATGTTGGCCTTTTTCTGTTATATTATTGCGTTATTTTATTTATGAAGATTTCTGGATCACAGAAGAATGTTTGGACAAAATGTTGTCATGATAGAGTTATGGCCCTTGAATAAGTTAACAATTCTAAACTATGCATTGTTAATAATCTAGCTCCTTTTATTGATTGATATCAATGTTTTCAAGATGTATCATGTATCATATGCACCGCCCGCACTACCTGTTATAAGAGTCATGTTAACTAAACACCCACAAGAGAAGAAATTAACTATCAATATACTATTTGATATTATTATTTGTTATTTTGTTAGGTGACAACAAGAAGCAATAGGTCACGATGGTTTATTGGGATTGTGGTCGGCATTGTTGGTCTAACACTCATTGCTGGAATCGTGATTGCCTCAGTTTATATTGGGGCAAATAAGCAAAAGGATGCATATAAGGTTTGTCTTTTTGTTTGTTCATGGATGTTTTATATCGTATTAACTTGCTCCTATATTGTTCTAACTCATTTGTTTTGGTGATATTTCAAGCTATTTGTTTTGATTATGCATGCTTGTTTATATGTGTCACAGAGGCATTGGTAGATATATAACTTAGGCATTTATATTGTATTGGGTATATATAATGTTGAGAGTTTCTAAACATCCATACAAAAAGCGCTAACAAGCATTTTACAAATTAAACTTAATGCCAATTTTCATACATTATAAGTCAAATAAATTATACTGTATACAAACGTAAGTTATCCCATTTCTTAAAAAAAACTCACATCTAATTGTTCATTAGAAGTTACAATACCCAGTCACTATATAATTAGATGAGATTTATTCAACTTTTAGGCAGCTTGGGTAACATTCATCAACAAGGATAATGCAAGTGAGACAGTTACGGAGAAGATTGTTGCCACGGATACAGAGGCAGATGTTACCAGACCGGGGGCATACAGGTTCATTATGGACAATGAAAGGGTAGGTACCAGACCGAGGGCATACAGGTTCATTATAGACAATGAAAGGGTAGGTACTAGACCGAGGGCATACAGGTTCATTATAGACAATGAAAGGGTAGGTACCAGACCGAGGGCTTAAAGGTTCATTATAGACAATGAAAGGGTAGGTACCAGACCGAGGGCATACAGGTTCATTATAGACAATGAAAGGGTAGGTACCAGACCGAGGGCATACAGGTTCATTATAGACAATGAAAGGGTAGGTACCAGACCGAGGGCATACAGGTTCATTATAGACAATGAAATGGTAGGTACCAGTCCGGGGGCATACAGGTTCATTATAGACAATGAAAGGGTAGGTATCAGACCGAGGGCCTACAGGTTCATTATAGACAATGAAAGGGTAGGCTAAATATATATACGTTCAACATAATTACAACAAATGCAGTAAAGCGACATAATTATAAAACTAAATAAAATGCTTCCGTGTTAACCTAATTTAAAGTATTCGTACCAATTGAAATTTGCAAGAAAATAAAACGATATGTTTGTTGGCAACAAGTCAAACGAAATAATACATTATCAATATAATTCATTTAAAATGACTAAATGGTATAAATGAATAATACGTGTTAAATATCTATTTGTGATAAAGGCTAAAAATCCAGGTCACAATTTATATATATATTTGGCAATAACAAAGCAAGCATAAAGTTTTCTGGCAGAAAAAGAGAGAAAAAAACATACAATTGAAACGATGTAAACTTTAACCATATCTAAGGTATATCCCGTCTGAAATCAGCCAGACGCTTTCTCACGAATTATGGAAGATATCTAGGAAGAGGTCAGAGGCAACTAAATTAAATTACCTTATTTTCATAATAGCTACAGTGCTGTCAAATAATAAAATTCCTAATAAATATGTATGCGCCTTGCATTAAGGATTGACACAATTATTTGAATTTGCTTCTTAATCTGTCAAGCTATATATAGTATATATATTAAGCAAAACTGATATATCTGACATTTGTTATCTTTTAAGTCGAAATAAAAATAATGGATTAAAGAAAGTAATAAAATATAACCTTTCTCTCAAATACAGATACAGAATACACAACTATAGTAGCTGTTGTAAAATGACAGATGACGTCATAAAGAAGTGAGTGAGGCCATTACACACAAATGTATAAATCATGAGCAATCACGGATGGACGAGAAAAGGGAATACGTATTTAGATCTAATATCTTTTTCTTGCAGGGTTTGCTTGTGATATTGAATGACAAATCGATAGAAGATGGTAAACTATCTCCATGCTACGTGGCTGAAATCTATCAGAAGGTAGACATCCAAGAACTCAAGACAGCAATGACGGAGGCTAAAGTAAATATCTTTCTTTATGTTCAGTTTATTTGGCTTATCAAGTTAGTTCATTTAAGGCCTATCCACGGTTGCATATTTATTGACTTCTGTTTATTACATATGAAAGAAAGAGCGAATAACTGGGTAAATAGAAACATATTGTGGTTAATTTATAAATTAAACTTTAAAAATGGCGTTTTTATTGGATAAAAATAAGTATACAATGAAAATAAATGCCATTTTGTTTTTGGGTTTCCTCGTAAAAACTTCCATTTATAACAGTCTATTGGATCGTTTTGGAATTGTTTTGTTGTTGGAATTTTGGGTTTCTGGGTTTCAAGAACCTTATTACTCATGTCCAGTTAAACCTCACAGAACACAGTCAACCCAAAAACACGCAAAAGGACAAACATGAATGACAAAGTTAACAAAGAATAAAGTCATATGACTTCACAAACACAAAAAGGGTTCACAATAGGGCTACCGCCTTGGAACGGTCAGTGGCAAACAAGGCCGCTGGGGATTTAAACCAGGTTCTAGGGTGATACACCTTGAAGATATATGTACGAAAATGGGATGCAAGGGTGATAATGTAAACTTTAGTTTTACAATGTTGTCATGATGTTTATACAAGATTGTACTATTTACAATAATAGCTGCAGTAATTGCAGGGCCATTGTATTCCAAACAACCGCGTTCAATTTTATCTTCAATTTCCTCATTCTTTCATTTTATCGAATATGACTCTTGACTTCATAATGTTGAGATTAGATTGTGTAAACTTGTCTGTAAAAAACAATAAAATTAAAGGAGAGTAAGGTAGCATACTCGTGTTATTGAGAGGTAATATAATATGCAACACCTCTCAAGCAAGGAGAAATTTGGAAATCGCCGAACACGTTAATACAAAAACTATTGCAGTGAAAATACAGGATACTGTTCACGCTAGATTATCATGGCTTGTGGAAAAGTTTTAAAGCGTGTTTAAAAACTGTTATAAAATTTTTATGCACATTTATTTGTTTAGATATATACAACTTCTTTTGTTATTATCGAGTAAAACTTTAAATGAATGCATAGTCGTATCACACAAACTAGAAAATTAATGACCAAATGACCAATTGTCTACATTTGTATCTACATTTTTCTTCAGATATATCGCACGATTTCTTTTGAAACCAATATCCGTCTGTATGAAGCAACAGGCGATGTAGTAGATATCAGGACGCTGTCAACGAAGGCTCAAGAAATGTGTTATGGTCGGGATGTGCTGACTGTTGAAGACGTTACTGCATTGGGTAGGTTCACTGTTTGTTTTTAATATGCCAAAATCGCCCGTTTCCACCACTGCATAAGTTTAGATCGACAAACTTGATTGCGGAAAATATATTTCATGGAGAGAAGTAATATGACAAACTACTATCTCGGGAAAAATGTATACAGCCACAGATGCCGGTCATACTACATCAATTAGCTATCCCTTATAACTCAATTATTTGACAATAGTACGTATCTAGCCAAAAACGTCATTTACTAGAGTTTAGGTCCACTGACAATCATATATCAGTGTAACTGAAAAACGGATATAATTATTTTACGGATATATTTAAACCGTCTGAAATTCCCGATATCATACTTGTTTTAATTGGAACCGTTGAAGACTTTAGAAATCGAACAAATATCTGGCTTGCCGGTGGTAGGAGGCGTGAGAGGTGTTATAATTACTTCTCATAAACAGACTCAATAAAACCGAGTCTGCTACTTTTCTCTCTTGTTTGTGTTTGTTGCTTCCAAGGGATCACTTTTTCAGTATTTATTTCTATATAAATACAAACATATAACACACATACAAATAAAATGTGGATCACCTTTATCAGTATTTATTAACATTCACACTAGCATTCGTTTAGTGCAGTGTGGCGGCTGTAAAAAGTCTCCCCGTGCTACGAATCAGTAGTGTTATGTTTACTGGTCCTTTGGGACCAACGAGCCCAATATAGGTGGCTTTGAAGTAGAATACCGCTTAAGCCGGTGCTAGGGTGCTTGAAAGGTGTTGCTTCTTTCATTACTTCTCATGAACAGACTCAATACAACCGAGTCTGCTGCTTTATTCTCTTAATTGTGTTTTTGCTCCCAAAGGATCATTTTTATCAGTATTTATTCGAGTTATCAAAGCTTCTTATTAATATGTGTAAGTATGTGTGTTAAAATATAATGAGACTGTATATTCTTCTTAAAATAGTTTTCAAAAAAACTAAAAGTTCCAATTGTGATCATAAATTGATAAACATAGATAATATGTATGTATATATATATAGAAAGTAGAAAGATATATAGACGTATATAAATGAATGTATTCTTATTTTCCAGAATCTTTCAAACAAGGAAAACGATCAAAACGCGATAAAACAACTACAGAAGTTAGTATTTTGTGGGGTCTTTTTAAGTGGAAAAAGACAGTTGAAACTTGAGGACCAGGATTATGCAGCGATATTTCGATTCAGAAATAAAACAGGAAATTCATGAATAACCATGACTCGTAAACGTATCCTAGGGAAAAAATACGTTCATACGGTGTCAGACTAGCCAGGAAGTTACTTCCGGGTCGAAGGATGCTAAAATATTTCCATGAAAAAATCCGAAGTTTCTTAATTTGTTTGTGTTTTTCCCGAGATTAGTTTTTATATCATCGTTAAATCAGTCTGATGGTAAAGTATTATGTCTGTTGTCATGAATAGTAAGTAGGTATTTTACAGTGTTTGTCAGGATTTTTTCTTTGGAGAGTATCAGCACAGAGGGTAGGAAGTTATTGACATATCTTTATTTCAAAACACGCATAGCGTGAATGAATGACGCGAAATGTTGCAAAACTGAATCGGTGTTTTATTCCAAATATGGGACCGTTTGCGAGCCAAATGTGTGTAATTCACAGAATTAAAATGAATTTAAGCGAACGAATGATGTGGTACTTGTAACTGATCGCTAAAACTATCTTATTTTGCATTGTGTTAAATGGGCTGGATTTCACCGGTCCGACATCAACGCACATTCATCATACATTATTTATTTTGCTATTATCTACCCACATCTCATAACCAGCACCATTACCATACATTTTACAACTTAACACACACACGCTGATTTACATTTTCTCTGTTTTTCTGAATAAGTATTTTAATCAAAAGCAGTCACACACGCTAAATTATTTAAATAAGCATAATTTGAAACGGTTAGTGTAGAATATAGTTGTATGTGAACGAGATTATTTGTTTTAATGATGCTGTTTCTAGGGGTGTTCACATATATACTCGTATTAAATAGAAGAGAAACATTTCAACGTTTGGTCCTGTGTATAATTGCATATACCATGATTGTGTCACATTGAATAAATATTTATTTGATATTGTCTATATGTATATGTTTGTATTTGTTTGATCATGCTGATTCATGATATATTTTGTTATTATCGTGTATGCTTAGTTTGTATTGATTTTGTTTCTTTGCCAAGTTTTTCTGAAATACGGCCAGGGGTTTAAGAGAATTCCTTTTGATGGGATGTAGTTTTGTTTACACTGTCTTGTCTATCTTGGCGCTGAGGACAGGAGAATAGCGAGGATTGTGCGCATATAAAATCGATTCAAGCTAACCATTATACCTTATTGCCTACTGACAGTTCCAAGTCTGTAACGCTGTCTTCACCACCCTTTCTGTTTTTTTTTGTCTCTTTCATTGTATTATCAAGTCCTTGTTTGCAGTACAGTGAGGACCTACGTTGCCATTGCGTTCGGACGCTGTGGTTTCTATAGGACCCTATATCTCATTTATGCACAACTAGGCTTGTTACTGATAACCAATACTGATACTTAATATATGTCTAGCTTCAAATGTTGATTGACGTACTTCTCAGTTCATTAATGTTTCGACGTGAAATGCACCATGTTGTGGTATACAATATATTGGACAAACAGGTCGTTCCTTAACAGTTCGATTCTGTGAGAATAAATATAATGCAGGCAATCCCAAAAAGTTAAAGAATTACCTGTACCAACACTTTCGACAGTCAGGTCATAGTTTTAGTAACTGTTCAACCTGTTGAATATATACTTTATGATAATGAAAATGTCTTTTATTGTGTTTTGGGATTTACTGTGTTCTGTGAAAGCTGCATTTCCTGTTCGACTATTATACTTATTTTTATTCAAATCCAACCAGAGGTTCGGGAAAACTAGTCCGGATAAAGTTTGTTAGGGTTACCGTTACCATAAACTTCGTAAAACCTTTGCAAAATTTTATTATCGTAACCCTGATCTTCTTTCCAATTATAAAAGTAATTTAAGGACTCTTCTGCGACAACCTGACTTCTATGGTGATGTGATTTATAAACTTCGCAAGATTCTAGGTCATGATCACTTTCATACTATCTTTGTTAAACTTGTTAAAAAGTTTATCAAAAGAGGTTATGACCCTATCATTTTGCAACGTACTACATGCTTGGTGGTGGACCCTTTAAAGGTTCGCCACTATGCTTTCCTCTTTAATTGTACGATGACCGGACAGGCTGTGGACCCTATGATGACGCCTACCTAAAGCCCATTGGGACGGTGGCGTTTGATGTTTGTCCATGATCTTTCTTGTCGTGCCCTTAATGGTTTATTCTCTTACTGCTCTGACTTCTGCAAAGTCATTGAGTACCTTCATTGTGGCTTTCTAGGCTATTGTTTTTTTGTATTATATTTACACGAGCATATTTGTGTTTTACTTATATTGCCTATTGATGCTGCCTTGTTGGTTAGAGATTAGATCATGGCGGGGATTTCTTTATTTACACTGTCCTGTTTTAATGGGATGACAGTAGGGTAAGTGTGAGGTTTGGTGCATCCTAGAACCGGTTTAAACCTCAAGTGGCCTACTTTGCCACTGACCGTTCCAAGGCGGTAGTCCTATTGTCAACCCTGTTTGTGTTTGTGATGTCGTTTGCATTTATTATTGCTTTTGCCTTCTTGTTTGTCTGTTTGCGTGTTTGTTTCTGTGTTTTGTGGTTTACTGTCCTCCTTGAATGCTACTTCCCCTGTCCGATCTTTTTATATTTCTTTTTGTGTTTAAGGGGTCATAAATATGTAAAAAATCATTAAACCTGAACATGGCAATGACATGCGCAATTAGGCTTGAGGCTGAAATCCAGCCGTGAGTTCGGGAGAGACAAATCTCCACAAAGTTTGTATAATAAAACGCTTAAAGGGCAATAACTCTGCCAAAAATCATTCAACTAGAACACGGCGACAGTATGCACAACAAGGTTTGATGCTGATCAAATTTGCCAAGTTTCTCTGAAATATGGCCAGGGGTTTAATAGAACTAGTCCAGACAATGTTTGTGGATTAAAACCTATAAAGGGCATTAACTCCGTGAAAAATCTTACAGCCGGAATACGGTGATGATATTTCCTGAGATGTTTATTATTTTGTATGTGTTTCTTTAGTTAGTTTCTCTGGATGTGGACTTTCTTGTTAGAGAATTCCTTTTGATGGGATGTAGTTTTGTTTACACTGTCTTGTCTATCTGGGCGCTGAGGACAGGATAGTAGCGAGGATTGTGCGCATATAAAATCGATTCAAGCTAACCATTAGACCTTATTGCCTACTGACAGTTCCAAGTCGGTAACCCTGTCTTCACCACCCTTTCTGTTTTGTTTTTCATTAATTCAAGGGCAATACATCCGGTGTTACTGGTTTGGATCTGGCTGGATTTCCAACTCGTTTGAGCTTTCATTGATACTAATAATCTTTTTTAAAAAAGAATAATAATGGACCTTTGGAAACGGCCGAGCACGACACATACGACATATTGCAGTCTCGGTTTGATTGAGACTGTTCATGAGCGGTAGTGAGATATGCTAGCTACCGCTCACGCCGTCTAGCCCCGGGTTGAACAGAACTCAATATTCATAAAAATCAACAGTTCAGAATTTTAACCATCCCGAAGATGGCAAGCATATGGCGGTGGATATAGCAATATTTGTATCTTTATTTCATCCCCTATATCCAGCGGCGTAGGGTCCCAGGATCTAATAAAATTGTATTCCCCGAAGAGCGAAATAAACAAAAAGGGAGCAGCGGTTATGAAGCCTGCGTATCACAAGTAACAGCCAAAAGACTAAATTAAAAAGCAGACAACATATCCTATGAGTGGTTAAACAATACCCAGAGCCTTTTATCGGCCGGAGTAATGGAACCACCGAATCGAAAATTAAGTAAGAAAACAAAAGAAATTGAAAATGTACCACCGATCACTAAATATAAATATCGGGCTCAGCGATCTCCCAAGATTGAATGAATAACAGTACTGATTGCAAGCGCGGGGAGACGTTTTAATGTCGCCACACTGCACAAGCAACGCCACTGTGCTATAAAAAAGAGTATGATAATGGACATTTGGAAACGGCCGAGCACGACACATACGAAATATTGCCGTAAAGTTTGGTAAAGATCGGATAAAAAATGGAGGCGCTAGTGTTGATAAGTCAAAATATAGCAATTTTCGTTAATTCAAGGGCAACAACTCCGTTGTTTCTTTTTTAATCTGGCTGGTGTTCGAACTCGTCCGAGCTTTTATAGATATTAATAATCTACTAAATGTTGGTAAAGATCGGATGAAAACTGAAGGTGCTAGAGTGTTGACATCAAAAAGTTAACGAACGACAGACGGACGGACGACGGACGGACGACGAAAGATCGACGGAAGTCGAACGGAAGACGGACAAAATACATAAGATGTGTTTAAAATGTCCTGTTTAAACGAGTTACAAAGCACCGTTGACTCAAAAACTGAAAATTTTAAGGTTGAAAATTATTATAATAAGCATCTCTCACGTAGTTACTTTACAATTTGAAGTTCATGGGTTTCAATACATAACAAGAGGCCCAAGAGGGCCTGTGGATGCTCTACTGGCTAAAACGGATCTTACATCAATGGTTGTCGTCATAAAATTCCCATCAGTACTTCTTTTAAAACGCTGCAAAAACAAGGGGGCCAGGATGGCCCTAGATCATTCAGCTTGTAATCGTGCAATAAGTCTGCTTTGTCTAGTCTGGCATTGGTATTGTTTAATTTGTCCGACTTTCTTCTATGAATGAATGAGATTTCATCAAAATGGGTGTGGGGTTGATATTAACATTCTAAACAAACTTGGTACAGATCAGATAAAAAATGAAGTAGCTACAGATTTAACAAAGGAAAATACAATATGGCACTTTTCAACAAATCAAGAGCCACAACTCTGTCGTTACTAACAAGATCTAGCTGGTTTTCGAACCTGTCCACGATTTCATTAATATACCGTGATTTGCACAACTAGACATCATATACTGAGTCTTCCTGCCAAATGTCATAGAAACCCAAAAAGGCGTTAAGGAGGAGTAGCGCAGACGAGAAATTTTAAAGTAAAAATGTCAGGGGGCCGAACTCCATCAAAAATCAACTAACCGGGAAAAAACGCAATATGCACAACTAGAAATCATACCAATGCTTCCAGGTAAGTTGCGTCATAAAAACAACAACAAAAAAAAAACTAGAGGAGAAAACATAGCTATATGTGTAAGAATTGACCAAAACAACATAAAATATTTAAAAAAAAACGTTTTAAGTGTGCGGCGGGGTGGTGGGGGGGGGGGAGTTGTGGGGGGATGCTGCATCATAGCTATGTGTCAGATTGATCAAAACAACACAGAAATATGTAAAAAAACAACAAAAAAATGAATGAGGGCATGGAGAGGGGAAGGGTTTAACATATATGTATATATGTGTAAGAAGATATGTGTAGGAATTGACCAAAACAACACAGAAATATGTAAACAAATTAAAACAAAAATATTCCAGATTCAAGGATGGTGGGTGGAGGAGGAGAGGGGGAGGGGGCAACATAGGTATGTGTAGGAATTGACCAAAACAACATGGAAATATATAAAAAAATTGAGTGTGGGAGTGGGGAGGTATGTGTGGAGAGAGGCGGGAGGAGGGTTCAACATATATGTATATCTATATGTGTAAGAAGCTATGTGTAAGAATTGACCAAAACAACAAAGAAATACGTATTTTTTTAAAAACTTTTCCAGTTTTGAGAGGGGTGGGTGTGGGGGTAGGGGAATGGAGAGGGGCAACATAGCTATGTATAAGAATTGACCAAAACAACACAGAAATATGTAAAAAAACAACAAAAAAACAACAACAGAGTTTTGAGAGTGTGTGTGTGGAGGATAGTGGGGGAGAGGCGTGGGGCAACATATATGTGCAAGAAGCTATGTGTTACAATTGACTAAAACACAACAGAAATAAAAAAACTGAAAAAGGTGTGTGGGTAGTGGAGGTAGTGTTGGGGAGGAGGATGCCCATGCCCCCAATGAATAATGCTGGTGGCTGGTTTTCGAACTTTTCCGAGCTTTCATTGATATTAACAATCTGTAGTTTGGTAAAGGTCGGATGAAAAATGAAGGCACAATCGTCTTAACGAGGCAAACTATAGCATTTTTATCAAAATCAAGGGCCATAACTTCACTGTTACTCATCCGATCTGGCTGATTTTCGAAATTTCTAAGCTTTCATTGATATTAACAATCTGCTAAAGTTTGGTAAAGATCGAATGGAATATGAAGGCCCTATCGTCTTAACGAGGCAAAATATAGCATTTTTAACTAAATCAAGGGCCATAACTCCGCTGTTACTGATGCGATCTTGCTGGTTTTCGAACTTCTCCGAACGTCCATTGTTATTAAGTTTATACATTGAAGGTATTGTCTACTGGTGCGTTAGCTGTTTGGTTCAGTATAAACTCATTATATGCCGACTGGTACTGTTGGAGACAGGTGATTGGAATGATTTTTTTAAATTTACAGTCGTTATTGACAAGATATTTGTCTCATTCTGAATGAAATTTGTTTTGATTTATTGATTGCTATTACTGAGCTATTAAAGGTATTGTCTACTGGTGCGTTGGCTGTTTGGTTCAGTATAGTTAGAAATGAAAGCGCATACGAGCCATTTTTGTGTTTAATTAGCGAAATTCTACTTCTCCTTTGCCAGAGATTACCATTTTACTATATAGTAGTATGTGTACGCATTATGCGGTCTTACTATCATATTATCCTCATACATCGCCAGCCGGGTTTCGCATGTCCGTTTTATTCTCTGCGAGTTTAGACCTGGCCCTTTCCACAGTCTCTAACGCGGGTGAGACATTTCCCAAAGATGTTTTCAATTCCGACGTTGTCCGAACGGACGTAATTATTTTAACTTTGAGTTTAGATAATACCCGTTGTTTTGGTAGTTAACTAGCGAATTTCTTTCCCTCATAAGTCGGATACAAACGGTACCATTTTCAGCTTCATAAGTCGGATACAAACGGTACCGTTTTCAGCTTCATAAGTCGGATACAAACGGTACCGTTTTCAGCTTCATAAGTCGGATACAAACGGTACCGTTTTCAGTTTTTCTTAAAGTGAAGCGTAAGCGTCTCCGTGGCCGAATGGTTAACGGCGTTGCGGTTTTAACCTTCGCCTCTCACATTTGTGGGTTCGAATCCCACTGGCAGCTCGACTTGTAAGTGAGGAAGTGTCGATTCTTACGGATGGCGGGAGGTGTAAAGTACTGGTTCTACCCAGGAAAAGTGGGTGGTCTGTCTCCACCACAAACAATCGACCGTCATATATAACCTTACATGTGTTGAAAATGACGTAAAACACCATACAAGCAAATACACAAACAAACAAATAAAGTGCAGCGTACTGGTCACGGGATATTGAGAATGCAGTTCCAGCTTAGAAGGTCGATTCTTTATATACGTGCAAACCCTACTCAAATTGGAAAGTAGAAGGGTGTCAAAGAATAATCAAATTGACGACTATGTTTCGTTAGTAAAACATTTTTAATAGAGGCGATAACCTGGAGGTCCGTTCACAATCAATGGATAATCTCGCAGTCTAAAACCCTTATTTATTTGAACGGCAACATCTTTCGTCTCGTTGGGTGATATTATAGATTATCGGCGGAAGAAATGACATATCGGAAGTATTTTAACAACTGGACTAATTTGCTTGAACGTTTTCCATTTAAATAGATTCCTCGCCACTGTCGGATTCTTAGCTAAAGTCCTCGAAAAGGGAATTAAATACATATTTATTAGCATGTTATGCCTGGTCTGTCGTAACGTCTTGAGTAACAGCCAATCACTTCCGTGACGGGGAGAGTAAAGACATGCGTCTAAAAGTTGCCCGCCTGTCGACGCTGTGGGGTCGAATTCCAACAGGAGTTCGACGTAATTTAAAGAATAAACGACACAATGTGTTTATTGTTTTTATTTCTCCACTAATATTTAATCTGGTTATCCACAAATCCACAAATAATAACTTCAGTTATCCAAAATTAATAATGTTTACAATGTAGTTGCTTTCCTTCAAATGTTCTCGTAAAATAATCACTACACACTGCTGTGACCGCGACATACTGCCAACACTGCTGAATAGACAGCGATGAAGCCACGACAGCAGGAATGCAATTCGTAAAGTCATCATCAACCAGTCCGCATAAGCACAACACCACCATTTCTAGGATAATGTACCTGAAATATATATAAACAAACAAACAAAGCAAAGCAGATTCAGCAGAATACATAGTCATTAAAATCAGGGTATCGGCGGGTGGGTAAATTTTTATAAATGACCGAGATACATGCTACAATTTTTATTTCAATCTCGTGTATTAAGATACAACCATCTGACAACTCGACGCCATTGAGAAAGGCAGGATATACGGTGTAGGGTACACATTATTAAATCGTAAAACTAACAAAAAACATGAGGGCCACAATCTGTGCAGCAGGGTGTCCACAAACTCATGTAAATTATCACCCGCCCTACAATGAAAGGATTTATGTCGATATTAGAAAAATTTACATTTGCCATGTAGGGACACATTTTAAATATAGTAACATTGAAACTACAGAGTTCCTATCAGAGAGATAAGTATCGTAGTGTGATAAAGGGTCTGATTTTAATAAGTTTGGCTTCTGCCAAGTCATCGAGTACATGTTTTTTGGCTTTCTAGACTTTTGATTTTATATTCATATTTACATGATCATTTATGTGTTATACTTATATTGCATATTAATGTTGTATTGTTTGTTAGAGTATATAACCTTGCGGTGATATATTTTTTTACAATGTCCCGTTTTATTGGGAAGACATTAGGGTAAAAGTGATGTTTGGTGCACCCTAGAACCTGATTTAAACCCCCAGCGGCCTTTTTTGCCACTGACCGTTCCAAGGTGTGTGTTGTCATGTCTTGCTTTTTAGTTTTCTTTAACATTTATGTTTGTTTCTATGCGTGCTTTTGGTTGACTGTGGTCCTTGAATGCTGCATTTCCTGTTAGACTTTAATATCTACTTTTATAGTAATGGCTGTCCATTGTACATTTATTCTACTCTCAAATTCATGTTTACAGTTAATTGTTTAGTTAAGTGAATTAGTATAGAATTATACCATTGTTAACAAAGTCTTAAACTGCTTTTATTTAAAGATCCTACAGGTACGGTTTCAGTTTTGTTAATAATCACCTAAAGACCGTAAATTTCAATACGGTACTACTTAAAACAACGTAATAATGATTTCCCATTGCAATTAATGGCGTGTCGCCGTCATTTATTTGGAGTATCTTTTTATAAACGCAGTAAGAATGTTATTACATGCAATACATTTTTAAGGGGATAACGGGTCACAGTGTCTTTAACATGTAATAATAATAACATCTGATTTGATACTGACGCAAATCTTTGGAATCATATTTTTAGATTTATATAATATTAGATATTATAGATATCAAGTACTTTAAAAGTAGATCTAGTAAAGGTTGTATTTCATTGTTTTTTAACAAAGAACATTATGTCATAAAAGATGTTTCATTCTTAGGGATAGACTTGGTAAAGTAAATTTATACGACACATTTAAAATTTCATTCGGTAAACGTTTAGTAACACATTGTTTTTGAGAAACGGAAATCTTACCAGTTTTAATAAATACTGATAAATGTGATCCTTTGAGAGCAACAAACACAATTAAGGGAATAAAGCAGCAGACTCGGTTTTACTGAGTCTGTTCATGAAAAGTAATGAAAGAAGCAACACTTCCCACGCCCCCTAGCACCGGCTTAAGCGGTATTCTACTTCAAAGCCATCCATATTGGGCTCGTTGGTCCCAAAGGACCAGTAAAAAATAAAACTTCTGATTCGTAGCACGGGGAGACTTTTTACAGCCGCCACACATAAAATATGGAAAATGGGCCTAGAACCTTCTTTCCCTGAACTGCAGAGTTGCTGCAAATTCTATCGTAGAAACTCCATTTACGTTGGAGCCACGTTTATTGTTTTTCTGCCACTGCTCTTTTGATGCGAGCGAGATAGCACCTGAAACAATGCAGGGATCATGATGAAGACCTTTAAACGAACGCTAGTGTGAATGTTAATAAATGCTGATAAAGGTGATCCTTTGAGAGCAACAAACACAATTAAGAGAATAAAGCAGCAGACTCGGTTAAATTTATATTATTTTTTATTCTGAAATACAGCATCTCACTTCCTCATACAAGCCAGCAAATAATTATAACAATACAGGGAAAATACAATCTCAGGTTCAAAATGTTCGCCTGGTACCACCCTTCTTAAAAACTAATGACTATGTTTTTCTCTATTTTCAATTTCTCTATTTTATGGCCCATTCCCGGTTGCTTTAAAGTAGAATATCGCTTAAGGAAATATAAAAAGATCGGATAGGGAAAGTAGCATTCAAGGAGGACAGTCGACCACAAAACACAGAAAAAAACATGCAAACAGACAAACAAGAAGGCAAAAATCATAATAAAAGCAAGCGACATCACAAACACAAAAGGGTTGACAATAGGGCTACCGCATTGGAACGGTCAGTGGCAAAGTAGGCCACTGTGGGTTTAAACCGGTTCTAGGGTGCACCAAACCTCACACTTACCCTACTGTCATCCCAGTAAAACAGGAAATTGTAAATAAAGAAATCCCCGCCATGATCTTATCTCTAACCAACAAGGCAGCATCAATAGGCAATATAAGTAAAACACAAACATGCTCGTGTAAATATAATACAAAAAAACAATAGCCTAGAAAGCCACAATGAAGGTACTCAATGACTTGGCAGAAGCCAGAGCAACAAGATAATAAACCATTAAGGGCACACAATAAAGATCATAGACAAACATCAATCGATGTTTGACTGTATTAACATTAAATTCATTGTATACACCATATATTACGTTAAGCCAAGTACCCTTGATACATCCTAGTTATGTATGCTTGATGGTAACTCGTGTCATTAATAATGCTTTGAATATTATAATAATAGTCAGCGGACGTATTTACCACTGCGTTTCAGTTAGCATTCAGCTTCGTTAGAATATTGCACAGTAATTTATCACCGATGCAAAGGAGAGTAATTATAATATATGCACACAGAAACAATAATGATCACAAAAAGTACCAGTGTGCCCGCAGGTGACCAATAATATGTCCGCAGGTGACCAATAATATGTCCGCAGGTGACCAATAATATGTCCGTAGGTGACCAATAATATGTCCGCAGCATGTTTAGGGGATGTGAAGGCTGTTATTATCTCGATGATGTCAGTGATAAAGACACCAAAATATATGTATATGTAGAGTATACGCAAATGAGTTTGGATTTGATTGCTTTCAAATTAACTATGAATAAACAAATAAACATTTACCTAAAATTATTATTAACATAGGAACACTTGAGGTAAGTGGTGTTTCGTTCCAGTATTAAGACATTATCAAAACAAAAGAAAATGAGTGCTTTTAAGATAGAATGATAACAGCAATAAACTTAAACATTCAGAACATATTTGGGGATAAAAGTTGCATTCGGAATGCAAGTACGGTGTAATTAAATCGTAACATTATGGTATAGATTTGCACGAATGATATCATTTGAAACGATTACATGGGCGCCTTATGAATGTTACTGTTAGCTATCTCTTACATACAATACTGCAACGAGGGCATATTTATTCATAATAAACAAATACAATGCAACATGCAATAATTTGCGGAGCGGGAAAAGTGTGTGGGTTAGGAAATGAGACGACAGATTCTTATCGGAGATGTTTGCATAGTTATGTTTGGTATTTAAATATTTGCATGTATTCAAATATACATATTGTTGATAAACAAGCTTATATATCAGAAATGATATTTAATATTACTGCTTAATATGAAAATACTCTGATAAAAAATGTGTCTTAATTATAAAACTAGTTTACAGTGCGGACCTACGATGCCATTGCGTTCGGACGCTATGGTTTCTATAGGACCCTATATCTCATTTTTACACTTTGTTGTCAATCGCCGAAATCACCTTTGAGATTATACAACGTGTACGTTTGGGACAAGTTACGAATATGACCTATGACATACATATTCGATGTTGGCATCATGCTCTACTAATGTGACAAAGCAACTTTTGGACTTGTTTTGAGTCTATTCAACCTTTTCCCACATATAGGTTTGTGAAAAATACCGAATACGTGCAAGAAGTATGCAATCGTTTTTGTCAAAAATGTTTTAATCATAATAATGACGTCACATGCTATTTATATTTGTATATTTAATATCGAATAAAAATTAAGAAAATTTCAATTATCAAATGTAGGTGTGTTGAATAATAATATAAAGGTTTTAAAAATGCATTAATCACAAGTATTGAAACAGTAGAAAATCCGTGAGTAAAGGAGTATGAGAGTGGACCTTTAAATACGAAATATTGCAGTCTCGGTTTGATAGAGACTGTTCATGAACGGTAGTGATATATGCTTGCTATCGATCACGCACACTAGCCCCGGGTTGAGCAGAACTCGATATTTATAAAATCAATAGTACAGAATTTTAACCACCCCGAAGATGGCATGCATATATACATTCGTATAGCAACTAGCGACATAGATTTTCATTTCTTTTCAACTACTATATATATTTAATATTAAACAAACAGTGTTTATCTTTATATGCTTAACAAAATACCTAAGTATCCAGCATAATTGTTATAATTTTATTTTCGACAGAACACATCGACTTGAAAGCGTTACAATTGTGTTCACGCGATCATAGCAGGCGATTTAATCTCGTTATTATGAAGTTCAGATGTATCTCCAATCAAGCTTATCAACAAATACACAACGCCATGAAAATATTACTGACACATTCTTAGGTGGGTACTTAGGAAATGTGACTAGTATAAATGACAAATAGAATGAAAGAAGTTTAGATACGGTAGCAATACTTTGAATTGTTCAAAGGCTCTTTGGGCTATATTGGAAAAAAAAGTGAGCAATCATATTAAAAAAATAAATTAAATTGAGGTGGCTCAGGTTTTTGACATGATCAAAGTAAGTAAATATAAAAATCGAACAGAACAAGTAGCATTCAAAAACGACAGTCAACCACAAACACACATATAAAAAAAGACCCGCTTTAAAGATGAATAACAGGCAAGATAATACATCACTAGCACATAAGTGTTGACAATAGGGCTACCGCCTTGGAACGGTCAGTGGCAACAAAGGCCACTGGGGGTTTAAACTAGGTTCTAGGGTGCATCAAACGTCACTCTTACCCTATTTTCATCCCAATAAACGGGAAAGTGTAAATAAAGATATCCCTACCAGGTCATACTCTCTAACAAATAAGGCAGCATTAATAGGTAATATAAGTAAAACACATAAATGATCATGTATATATAATATAAAAAACAAAAGCCTAGAAAGCCACAAAGTAAGTACTCAATGACTTGGCAGAAGACAGAGCAACAAGAGAATAAACCGTTAAGGGTACGACAAGGCAAGATTAAAGACAAACATCAAACGCTACCGTCCTATAAGGATTTCGGTAGACGTCATCATAGGGTCCACAATCTGTCCGGTCACCGCACAATCAAAGAGGAAAGAACAGTGGCGAACTGTAAATGGGTCCACCACTAAACATGCAGTGCGTTGCAAAATGATAGGGTCATAACCTCTTTTGATAAACTTTTTAACACATTCAATAAAGATCGTATGAACGTGATTATGACAAAGGTACTTACGAAGTTTGTAAATCACATCATCATAGAAGTCAGGTTGTGATAGTCCTTGTCGCAGAAGAGGTCTTAAATTACTTTTATATTTTAAAAATAGCTCAGGGTTACGATAACAAAATTTCGCGAAGGTCTTTTGAAGCCTATGGTAACGGTAGCCCTGCTGGAGTAGGTTTTTATTTATACAAGTAGTACCAATATTAAAGTCCTCAGCACGACTACAAGCTCAAGAGAAAAGAGTATAAAAACAAATCGGAGACAACTGGCGCACAGTTAGTACCTTAGGGATACTTATAACGAGGCTGTCTAAAAAAAAAGATAACGCTCTATAAACATCAGCGCAATTCCACGTTATTGCTATCATTAGGGGCGTTTGTAAAGAAAAATCTCTGACATAATTAGAAGCAAGAAAACTAGTCACTTTCCTAGCTAATGTCTTCTGTATAAGCTGAATCAATTTATCTTTTATCAGGTTATGTGGTAGGTGATATATAGTGTGTGAAAGTCGTAGGTACTTACATCAGAGGCATGGAAATGCTTACACCGTAAGGACTTCTCCGGCGTTTTTGATCGGCCAAAACAGATTCGTTCCTGAATTGTCAAACACTTTTCGCAATATTTCACATGTTCTTTAATCACGGAAAGGCAGGAGGTCAACAGTTTTGATACATTAGTAGTGGAACATGGACTATAATTTGCGATAAAACGTGCTTTGGTGGATCTTTGTGAAGTTTTGGAATCAAGTACATAGTTATTCTGCTGATTATTTACAGACAGAAACCTTCATAGTCTCCAAAAAAGGACACATACAGGGAAACTGTATCCTACTCCAGCAATTGTGTGGTTAGATAAGGAGAAGTGCTCGCTAAAAAAAAAAGGATAAAAATATCGGACAGGGAAAGCAGCATTCAACAGTCAACCACAAAACACAAAAACAAACACGCAAACAGACAAACGAAAAGACAAAAGTAATAAAAAATGCAAACGACATCACAAACACAAAAGGGTTGACAATAGGGCTACCGCCTTGGAACGGTCAGTGGCAAAGTAGGCCACTGGGGGTTTAAACCGGTTCTAGGGTGCACCAAACCTCACACTTACCCTACTGTCATCCCATTAAAACAGGACAGTGTAAATAAAGAAATCCCCGCCATGATCTAATCTCTAACCAACAAGGCAGCATCAATAGGCAATATAAGTAAAACACAAATATGCTCGTGTAAATATAATACAAAAAAACAATAGCCTAGAAAGCCACAATGAAGGTACTCAATGACTTTGCAGAAGCCAGAGCAGTAAGAGAATAAACCATTAAGGGCACGACAAGAAAGATCATGGACAAACATCAAACGCCACCGTCCCAATGGGCTTTAGGTAGGCGTCATCACAGGGTCCACAGCCTGTCCGGTCATCATACAATTAAAGAGGAAAGCATAGTGGCGAACTGTAAAAGGGTCCACCACCAAGCATGCAGTACGTTGCAAAATGATAGGGTCATAACCTCTTTTGATAAACTTTTTAACAAGTTTAACAAAGATAGTATGAAAGTGATCATGATTCAACGTACTGATATAGTGCAGTCGTCAGACAACCATGATAGTGTTGGAGTCTTTGTCTGCAGGAACTAGAACATATTTGGTATGAAGATTCGGGATTCCCTTCTTCAGATGACGTAATATTGGTAATTAAATAGAGGATGTTATATGAGTCTTATCTAACATTTATTGAACAAGTTGGCAAACACGATATGGTGTGTAACAGATTGCCATGCATCACATCAGTATTGCAAACTAACTTAGTAAATTAAATACTAAAGGAGCACTCACGTAAAATACTCTTACTGTATACGACGGAAAAATCAAATGTCGTTATACCAGTTCATCAAAAGACGGCTCCATTTTGAGAATGAAATCACGTGAGATATAAAATGCGGCCGAACAATATACGCATTTGCGTTAAAGACAATACGGCAATTTAAA
The DNA here is from genome assembly GCA_037043455.1 of Cyrtodaria siliqua. Classification (NCBI taxonomy): domain Eukaryota; kingdom Metazoa; phylum Mollusca; class Bivalvia; order Adapedonta; family Hiatellidae; genus Cyrtodaria; species Cyrtodaria siliqua. The sequence goes on along the minus strand of JAWPHD010003040.1, from coordinate 155,422 downwards.
AAATGCTCTGTCTGAACTTAATGTATGAAATTCCAGTGCAAATCAATTGATTTAAATGTTTGCGTACATTTACAGTGAAATGGATAATAAATACTCCCAAAATATAACTGCTGTAGCTGCACTTTATTACAACGCAATTTCTACTCATTCAAACTAACTAATTCGGGCAATACAGCAGCAGCATAATTGTTTGCGTACATTTACAGTGAATCGGTCCAACCATCCGAATTTGCATTATTACACCAAAAGTGGTAAATCGAAAATATAGAATAGTGTTATACTAGACACTCACAGGCAGAACATTGTGTGATAACAGTCCTTATTATAGATGCATAACATCATATGAATAACAGACGAGACCCGATACATGCATAACGCACATTGGCAACGTCATAATAATGCGTGTTAACGTAGCAACGTCTTAAATCATAGATCCGCAATTTAAGAAGCTTGCTTTGGCAAAAAAAATTAAAAAAAGTCAGTGTATAGATGAACATGAGCATTTTATTATTTGCCATAAAACACAATGAACCATAAATGCCATAAAATTAACATTTCACAAAACTGTATTTACTAAAATCATTTTAAAGTTGTTATTTGACAAAATCTGAGCATACAAACCACCATACATTGACAGGAATGGACCCAAGAATTAGTGTCCATTTAACTCAATATGGCCAGACAAATAAATTGCAGATTTCAAACCTACACAATCCCTATTTACTATTGTAATGCAACCCATAGGTAAAGACTCTTTGCTTTGCAGTATAGGGTGTAAACTTGCGGTTTGATGTTTAATTGACTGACACGATTTGGGAGTGGCTAACCTAGTCTCTGTTGAATTTGGAGTTAAGAACTGACTGCAAAGGAACTCAGTACAAGACTGCTTTGACTTCAGTTTAGCTACATGGCCAGCAAACTGAACAACTGTGATGTTAGTTACATTCTGGTCTTGTAAAAATCAAGTAACCTTCATGAAAACAGTTTGGGAGTATAGCCAGAAATGACAAAAAAAAAGACGACCCCTAATCCGAGCCTTCTCTGACCTTAAAAACGTGTGTGTGCGCGTGCGTGTGTTTGTGTGTGTGTGTGTGTGTGGCTTTTTAGGGTCAGAGGAATTCCTACATGTTTTAAAGGATAAAACCTTTGTAAGGATGTCAAATGAAACAAATTTAATTACAAACGAAACCGTTTAGTAAACTCACATTTTCTTTAACATAACTTTTTCGAATAATAAACACCCATTTCATTTAGTGACCTATTTGATTCAATGAAATTTTTCAAATGGTAGCACATGATGACATTTAATTACAAACGAAAACGTTCGATAAACTTGATCTGGCAAGTTATTGAGTACTTGCATTGTGGTATTCTATGCTTCTGCTTTTTATATTATATATACACGATCATGTATGTGTTATACTAATATTGCTTATTAATGCTGCATTGTTTGTAAGAGAATATAACCTGTCCCGTTCTATTAGGATGACAATAGCGTAAGAGTGATATTTGGTTCACCGTAGAACCTGCTTTAAACCCCCAGCGGCCTTTTTTGCCACTGACCGTTCCAATGCGGTAGGTAACTTGTAATGCCGTTTATGTGTGTGATGTCATATTTTGCCTTTAAATGTTGTTTGTTTCTGTGCGTGTTTGTGGTTGACTGTGGTCCCTGAATGCTACATTTTCTGTTCGACTGTCATATCTACTTTTATATTTCATTTAACATAAGTGTTCAAATAGTAAACATCCATTTAATTTAATAAATCAATGAATCTTTTAAAACGGTAGCACATGCAGGATTATTTATGCACGGAACATCGGTTATCGAGACATGATAATTATCTATGCACGGGACATCGGTTATCGAGAGATGAGGATTATCTATACATGGGACATCGGTTATCGAGACATGAGTATTATATATGCACGTGACATCGGTTATCGAGACATGAGGATTATCTGTGCACGGGACATCGGTTATCGAGACATGAGGATTATCTATGCATGGGACATCGGCTATAGCGACATGAGGATTATCTATGCACGGGACATCGGTTATCGAGACATGAGTATTATCTATGCACGTGACATCGGTTATCGAGGCATGAGGATTATCTATGCATGGGACATCGTTATCGAGACATGAGGATTATCTATGCACGGGACATCGGTTATCGAGACATGAGGATTATCTATGCACGTTACATCGATTATCAAGATATGAACATTAGTTATGCACGGGACATCGGTTATAGAGACATGATATCCGATGCATGGTTTATCTTCATGGTTCACCTATGGCCCGTGCATGGATAATCTTCATCTCCCGATTACCGATGTCCCGTGCAAAATATATTGCTGCATTACTAATGTATGAACAAGATATACAAACTTTGGCAAGAAAAATGTTTTAATTATCAGATGTCATTCATCTATATACAAAACGTTTTGACCAGGGTTCACTCTGCTATACATATAAAACTATTATATCTAAAACGTATACTAAATTGACCCACTCGGAAAATCAACATTTTATAGACGAGGTCAATAGTGTATACCTTGTGGGGTCGTTATTCTATATAGAGTATTGACCGGCGGTCAGTATTCAATAGGGTTCAATAGGGTTTGAGGTAGATATCTACCTAAACAGTCAACACACCAACTATTTAAACTACCACCGTAAAACTACCACCGTCAAACTACCACCGTAAATATAAATGCATGTAATCTACACAGCAGGTATGCAATGATATTGTCAGGCGAGGGTTAGACAATACAAAGATCTCACAAACACGCACATATATACATATACGTATAGCAGCCTACCCTCTAACAATATACACATCAAAGGAACCCAACTATATTATCTCATCAATGTTATCAAGGGTTCACATTCTTTCAGTAAAATCAGATTGTGTTTAATTTTAAAATCAAAGAATACGGTAATTAAAACACACAATACATATAGATTACCTTTTGTATTTACCAAATGTTTGTACATAAGCGATTTGTCAATGTTAAATCTTTGTCCTTAACAAAAGGGTGATATCCGGATTATATTACACATATTTGTAACGGAAAGAATGAAGGACTGAATCGAACGTTTTCTGATTATTCGAGTTTTGCCACTTAAATTGATTACTTAATTAAGTTGATTCCTTTTTGGTAACGGCCATAAACTATGCAACAAGGAGATCCGAGATATTTACTGAAATAATTATATACTAATTGCGTAGTTGGTTCACCATCATATGAGCATTATTTCACAAAATCAAACAGTATAAAAGAAATAATGCCTTTTCAAATTTTGTTTTTATTAGCTCTATTTGGCACAGGCCAGCAGAGCGTATGCAATGGGAGTTGTCCGTCGTCCGTCGTCTGTAGTTCGCCCGTACGTCCGTCGTCCGTTAATTTTTGGCTTGTTAATTGTCTTCATTCTTAGTTTTAATCTTTACCAAGCTCCATCAGTGTCTTTATATCAATACAAGCTCGGGCGAGTTCTAAATCATCCAAATCTAATGAGTAATACCAGAGTAATACCTATTGCCATTGTTTTACTGACAATTTCCATATTCTGCATTGTTTACGCTATATCATCTTTATTTGGTAGTGGATCTTTACCAATCTTAACTATATTGTTAATATACATAAAAGCTTGAAGAAGTTTGAAAACCAGTCAGTTCGGATTGCTTACACCAAAGTTATGGCCCTTGTTTTGCTGAAAAATGCCTAATTGCGTACATCTTTTAAACCGCTTGAATGAGTTTGACCAAACATTAGATGCATGATAAGGTCCACGTGACATCCGAGATGGCTGCCATTAAAGATGGCCGTCCTTTCCATGATATGCTTGTATCCTTTAAGTTTAAACCACTTGGATTTTTTTGACCAAACTTTATATGGAAAATGCTGTGATCAATGGCTTTCAAGTTTGTAAACATGTTCTTGTGCACATATTTTTTAATTGTTGCGATTACAAGTGTCTTCGTTCTTATTGTGAATGAAGTGTTTTACATGCATTGAAAGGGTTTTTAACAAGCATATTTTGAAATTAAACATGCTATACTCAGATTGGATGAATCAATCCCAGTTTAGGGTATGCATGTGAGCATTACGTTTCTCGGCTTTTACATAATCTCTCCTAGGCTACAACTCAAACGATCCAAGGCTATTACGTAAACACTCCATGCTTCTAACAAGTTCCATGGCAGTTACGTACCTTACCATTACTATTACATAATGCTATTACATGAAATGTATTCTTTACTGTATTACATAAAGGCTCCATGAACATGACATAAACGCTCCAGTGCTATTGCATAAAAGTTACATGGCTATTACATAAACGCTTTAATTGATGAGAATCTTAACTTTTCAGCCACATACACAATAAAGTAGAAAGCTAACCTGGAGTTTTCGTCCTAGTACTTAGGACTTTTTCAGCAGACTGATGTTACTCTACTGGTCATTAAAACGGCTGGAGGGATTAGCGAGCGATGTTAACATCTTGTCCCAGATATGTGGCAGGTTGTAACGGCCCCCGTTCTTGTTCAGGTTCGGTTTGTGCGCCCGAATATATACGGATTCCTTAACCCCAAGCTCAAAACTATCGGGCTCTCTGCCCAAGATTCTCACCAAGTTTCATGGACACAGCATGACCAGCGCTGATATTGTGAATATGACGTGATACCTCTTACATACTCGAACTTGATCTTCTATGTTCCATAAATCTAGCCTTTATTGTTCTTACCGTTTCACCAATATAGTCCTGATGGCACTGACTATCACCATGTCCCTTACAATGTATATGATAAATAAGACCGCACACATCATTTTTATCAGTCTTATCCTTCGGGTGGAAAGGCATTTGTTTCAGGGTCCGGTGTGAGTCTGGAATAACATCAGTCTGTTAAAGAAGTCCTAAGTACTAGGACGAACCAGTTAAGATTCTCATCAAATAAGGAATATTACTATACATTTAAATTTTCACCAACATAAACGCTACATATTTCTATAAATGTCACATGGCTGTTATTCAAACGCTACATGCATATAACTTACTACATGTATATAACTTACACTCGATATGGCTATTACATAAACGTTTCGTTGCTAGTACATACCCTGGTCTTGGATATAAAGCTCAATGTATATTTCACAAACGCTTTATGGCTATTACATTAACACTCCATGACTATTAAATACACCCTCCATGGCCATCAAATAAATGCTCATTAGACATATTTAAACGGAAATAAAGTACCAGTTCTATGACAGGAATGTCATAGAATGTAGTTACAAATATTTTATATGTATTAAAAAAGTTTATCAAACGAGGTTATGACCCAATCAATTTGCAACGCACTATATGTTTAGTGGTTGACCCATGTACAGTTCTATGATGCCGTCTACCTATGTTTGTCTTAAATTTTGTCTTGTTTATACCGTGTCGTACCCTTAATGGTTTGTTCTCTTGTTGCTCTGGCTTCTGTGAATACCTGATTTGTGACTTTCTAGTCTTTATTAATCATTTATGTGTTTTACTTATATTGCCTTATAATGCTGCCTTGTTTATTAGAGAATATAAACTGGGTGATATCTTTATTTACACTGTCCCGTTTATTGGGACGACAGTAGGGTAATTGTGAGATTTGGTGCATCCTAAAACCTGTTTAAACTCCAGCGGCCGTTTTTTGCAACTGACCGTTCCAAGGTGGTTGTATTTTCAACCCTTTTATGTTTGTGATGTCATATCTTGCCTTTTCTTCATCTTTGTACTGTTTATTTCTGTACATGTTTGTGGTTGACTATGGTCCTTGAATGACACATTTCTTGTTCGACTTTTATATCTACTTATTATATAAGCACAGAAATAAATGTAACTTTCTGAGCAGGGTGTTATGCATTCTCGAACCAATAACTAGAAACGCTCGTATTCGGATGACGACCAATTTGATTGGCCATGACGTCTGCGTCCTCTGTCTGGCGGCTATTCCTAAACCTGGTATTGGACGTTCTGTGGCTGGAAATACTGGTGAAAAACTGCGGGTGCATTCTTCAAAGCTTAATCTTCCGTCTTGAAAATACTAATTTGAAATCTTATTTCGAATTCTATACTATGAGCGAATGATAAGTTGTGAGGCGATGATTTCAGTCTCATGGCCGTTTCCAAAGGTCCATTATCATACTCTTTTTTATCCTGTGTATCTCGTTTTGATCTTCGTGGCGCAAGTTTATTGTCATTTAAACCGTATTTTTATTCGCGTGATTCTGATGTGTGACATCTTTTTTTTATTTGTTCTTGCAAAAAACGTGTTCGAGCCGAGAGTCTTTGCAATTCTGCCTCCATACTCTGGTTGCATTGCTCCGAATCTAGAATGTGTGCGTCACGGTTTGAATTATTATTTTCTAATACGTGACTAGTATTGCTGGATGGTACCGAATTTAACTGTTGAAATAGTTTGTCAGATACTCCTTGATATGGAAAGAGACTACACATAGTCTTTATTTTGCGGAATAAACAAGTCCTATTGAACGTTTATTTGGATTTTCAATTGTTTGTTTGATAATTTTGTCGTAAAAGTGATTTGGACGCATAATCTGATTTTTTAATTGCATGGATGTATTCTGGAGAAACTCTGCATATATGCTGTGTAGTCCTTGCAGAAACGAATAGAAACGAATAGTAGGTCCATATTCATATTTCAATGTGACTGATAATACCGCCGGTCATGTCATTACTGGTAATTTTAATATTATAGATATAAATGACAAATTAGAAATATCAAAGTTTTTAAAGCATTTTAAAATGAATTTCAATACACGTTAGATGGAATCCCTATTCACTTAATTGCAAATTAAACTGTTCGGTTTTAATCAGACTGAATATCTGTATTTATGATATCACCATACCTAACAACGGATTGCAAAGCAATCTTTATTCAGAATGAATAAACCCGAATTCTAAACCTTCCTCGAATTAATATTATGCTAAACCTTAACAAAACGTGTAATACAATTACAGATGTAATTTAACAGCAATGAAATCTCACATTTCTAGATATAACTCAAAACTTACAACATAATAATTCAACCATGAAAACTATACTTAATTTTCAACGCATAGACAACATGACAGAATGAATAACTGGGTTTGCATTCCGTTAACACATTATAGGCTATAATGATACAGCGACCTCAGAGGGATTGACTAATAATGACAATATAATCAACAACCTCAGCGAGATGTACACTGCACAATAAACAATAACTTGTATGCAATGAAGTAATGACAGTTAGAAACCTCCATAGAAAAAGTACTTACAATCTGAATCGCGTATTCCATTTACTATCTACAGATCAACTGGCATTTATAATATCAATAATGTAAATATATGCCAATTAGACACTAATTTGTTAATATATTCTGACGTTTGAAAACGTACTAGAAATAAAGCCAATATCCTGCTAAACTATCTATGTTTTTTACCGGCAGATATTTACTTCAGAACAACAATTTAAATATGACAATAATTTACAAAAAATAAAATAGATTCGACTTACCCCTGCCGTTACTGGTACTGGTCACTTCTATCATGGAGACTGGTTTTCGATCGAGTGACAATGTCTTATGATTTCGACACCCATTTATACAGTCCGTACACGGGTACCTGACAGAACATGCCAGCCATACAAATGTCATGTTCTTCGGACTGCTCGGACTGCACGTAGCGACGTAGTTTTAAAATTCTATCTTATATAAGCAATCTATATATTTAGTTAGGCCTGCACTGGTAAAATACTGGCAAATTTAATCGAAATACACAACTTTTAAAATCATAACTTGCTTAATTCTTGCATTTTGATGACATAAAAGTCAAAAAAACTTATTATTTATCAATAGAATGAAACTAGAACATTTATTAGATAGATAAACATAGATATACGCATCGATTTAAAGTGATGCGTTTGGCAAAAATCTATCAAAATTCCTATTAAAAAACAGGGAAAATAAGGCCCCAACAACACAGTTAAAACTTGTAAGTACCTATGAACTCATTTTGTTACATCAACCCTGTTTGTGTTTGTGACGTCATACGCCTTTATTCGTTATTAACATTGCCATTCGTGTTTGTCTTTTTGCGTGGTTTTTCGTTTACTGTATTCTGTGAAAGCTGCAAATCCTGTTCGACTTTTATACTTATTTGTACTGGAATTTAAATTTCACGTAAATTCATTTGAAAACAACACACACCTAAAGTTTTAACACAAATTCTCCGTTGTCTGAAATAGTGGTTGGGGTTATTAGCACAGTTATAATCACACGCTGTATGATGAGGTACACGGGAACGATAAGAATACTAAGAAGTCCTCTTACCCGCGGCTCTAGAGGAATTGATACATTCCTGATTCGTATGTACGTATATAATGCATGTGTATACGTATATGAGTTTGTAATACTTTGGACGTATAATGAAGACATTCAACTATTTTTTTTAGTTTAAATTATTTGTATTTCTTGTAGATAATTTGTAGATAATTGAAAAGCAAGTAATGTCTAAACACAAGTAAACTATAACATGTCCTTTAGTAATCGGTAGTATAATGCAATTCTATCTAATTTAGAATACATGAAATATAGTTGAAAGTATCCAACTTCGTGTTAAAATAGTGTCAACTAATAACTTTTAAGATATGGTTGGATATGTTAGAGACGGTAACATTCGAACTCCAAGGACGCCTAAATAAGAATGTTGTATATCTGGACTATATTTTTAATTTGCCACTGTTACCCCCTTTAGCAATCGTAAATACTTGAATTCACGGACTCGCTGTGAGAAGAATATTATATTATATTAAGTATGGAAAGTTTATGACACAAAGGAAATCCAGTTACATAAGATAACTCTAATACTAAGAGTTGACTGTAAACACTTTGTAATAGTATTTAACGTAAATACACTTTTATTTGAATTGAAACTGCACGTAATATCTAAACATTACCGTTGCAATAAAATCAAAACGTATTTCTGTTTCATACCAAACACTATATAATGCAATAAACTTAAGCAAAATAATGTTTTTAAGAATTAATTAAAATCATCGTGTACGATTAATACAAGGGATGCAACTGTTTTAACATTGTAATATGTCAAATGTGTATGTTAATAATGAAATAGGGTACTGTGACACTACTAACTGCTTTTGTTCTGTACAATAGCTTCCAAGTTGGAAAACGGTATGTTTTATGGGTTCTTCTAATTGAAAAGATTCACTTCTCTTCTTACTTCGTCAATAATGATGTCAAAAAGGACATTGTCTGGCATCACAAACCAGTCCCTCTTTCTATGTACCTTTACCATATTCAGGTTGTTCTGTAGACTTAACTGTGCTGCTGTTTTAGCATCCTTCATATGTTCCGATGGAAAGTAAAGGTGATGTAGTAAAGTGTCATTATGTCCCGGCTCTCTGCGAACTTCTAGCCACCTATTCTGGGGATTTCGGGAACAGCCTATCTTGATTTGACGATGAGGGTGATCATACATTACAAATACGTAACCCGGGCCATTCCTCCAGCCAGCTCCACCTCCATCTATTTCTTCCTGTGCCATCTAAAATGAAATCACTGTCAATTATTTTATAAACCATAGTACTTCATAACGATAACATGTTCTGTTATAAAAAGGTAGTAATATTTAGAATCACAAGCACTCATGAACACAGTAACATATATATGTATATAACAAGATTAATGTCACATACTCTGTCAAGCGTGCAAACAAGTTCTAATTCTATGATACAGCTTCATTTTTAAACTGCTTTCTGTTAATATTTTAAATGTTAACATTATAATGAGAAGCTTCCAAAAAGGTCGCAAACACAAATAAAAAGACATCTGTTTGATTCTTTTAGTTAGCCTGGTGCAGTCGAAAGTAGTTCTGTATTAAAGAGTGCTTATCTTTTCTTTCTTTAAAAATCTTTTTAGTGCAATTTCCTGTTATTTTTTGGCTGTAACTGTATTCTGGACATGTTGCTGATATTTGAAAATAGCAATAATTTCAAAACAAAGTTACTCGGCATTGCGAAACAAGAGAAAATGTTCTTTTATTAAGGTGTTGGATTGACCAGTTTAATTAACACAAACATATTCCTTTAAAGATGCTCTACCTATATATTTTCGTCCACCAATTGATATAAACTTTACTTAATTGTAAAGAGGACTATGAAAAAGGTGAATGGCAATAATTTCACCCCATGTAATATGCGTGTTGCTGGGGAAAAACAGGATAGAAAAGATCGGATTTTTGAAATTGTATTCGTAATTGTTTTAGACAAGCCGATTACGGAGATTTTCCGATCTTATTCGTTTACAATCGGAACTGCATCGTCGGATTGGCGACGAGTTCCGATCGATTCGTTTACTATCGGAACTGCCCCGAGTAGTTTGTAATGGCATTGCGCATGTCCGATAAAATCGTAAAAACTCGTAGTTCTCCGGCAGGAATAAAATGCTGGGCAGCATTTTATTCAAGATATTGTTTTGATCATAATTAATAATTTACAGAACTGGAATACGAACCTTGTTGCTTCTTAAAATACTCATAACATAGCTTTGCATACATATAACTGCAGTAATATTGAGTATTTAATATTTTACATTAAAAATCGCGTAGATATAGGTAGTGCCTCTTTAAGTTTAATTACACTAAATGTGCTCGTCTGGTGTAGTCGAAAGTAGTTATGTATTAAAGAGTGCTGATCTTTTTTTTCTTTAAATTTTTTTAGTGCAATTTCCTGTTATTTCTTTGGCTGTAATTGTATTCTGGACATGTTGCTGATATCTAAAAAGGGAGGTCATCATGTTTTTGACAGTTTTTTATATAAATTTCAGAAGTGAAAGTAGACAGGGTACGAACTTGCAAGGGGTAAAACTACTAGCGTTGACCGTTGACCCGGTGTTAGTATACAGCTGAATAAATGTTTCTTAGAAGGTATTAAACCCCCTATTTCCTTGTTGATGTTTAATAGCAGATAAAGTAAGTTTCCCAGAATTCTAATCAGGCTTGAGTTTTTAACAGGTTGTGAACATTCTAACATTACTATGGAAGGGACATGGATACATTTACGCTATTATAACCTCTAAGATATGAAGAAAAGGTTATAAGTCCAACAGGAAGAGCAACATTCACAGAAGATAGTCACTCCAACAAGTATTACAATGCAAATGTGATACAAAACGTACATCACAAACACATGCAGTAAAAAAGCACATTATAAACATATAAGGGTTGAGAACAGTGGTACCGCCTTGGAACGGTCAGTGGCAAAAGGGACAACCGGGGAGTTTAAACCGGTTTAAGGGTGCACCAAACCGCACTCTTACCCTGTCATTATACCTGAACAAAATGACAGTATAAATGAAAATAATCTCCGCCGAGTTAACTCCTAACATTTGAGAAAGCGTAGATATGTGTTATAAGAAAAAACACAGAAATGTTCATGTATATACCATATAAAAAACAAGTTGAACATAAGGGACCGACCATTTTGATTTCGTTGGGAAGTGGTGGTGGGTTGGGGGATGAAGTGGAGGGCGGGGGCCTGATATTTTCCGTTCAACCGGATCATATTTTTTCTTTAAAGCCGGGATTTTTATTTCGCCTAGCAAACTGGCCAGATTTTTTCTTTCGTCAACTTGAAAGCCAAACTTTCTTTTTGTACGTTTTACTATTTGCAAGAATAAGACGAGCTGTTGTAGATCTACTCAACGTCTGCGTCGACGTTGGTTTTTAGTTGTTTGCCAAGTCCAATTATTACAGCAACCACTGGTCAGTGAAACTTGAAATATGTCATCAGTACCTTCAAAGACACTGGTAGACACATGTTCTATAACTCTGTATGGCATTTAAGCATAAGCATGGACCCTTTCTTACTTTGAATTTCTGGCTTAAGTTCTATTTTGAAAAGTCCATGTATTTTAACAAATGAAAGTCGTACATCAACAAAACTTCAGTAAAGCTTGAACTATCAAGGGCACTAGTAGACAAATGTTCCATATTAACTCTGTATTGGAATGAAGCAAAGTTATGTTCTTATTTCGACTTCAAAATTGGTGTTACAGTTTATAGACAAGTCCTTGTAATTCAATAGGCGATTGTTAATATTAATACTACTTCAGTAAAGCGTGGATGCTAGTAGACACATGTACTTTGTATTGCATTTTAGCAAAATTATGGCCCTTTTTCTGGATAAATATTTTCTTATTGTATTTTAGAAAAAATATAGATTCTTTTCGACTTAGAATTTATTTTGTTTTATTTGCTGGCAAGTCTTTTCATTGTTATACCCATTAGCCATATATCTCCGTCAAAGTAGCACGACAAGTGTCATCAGAATCATCGAGGACACTTACAAACACATGATCATTTATTTTCAACTTAGAGTTTCAGTTAAAGTTTTTTAAGCAGCTTCATACATGTCAATGCAACTCAATAACAATGGCAAGCCTGTAAATTTCCACACCTTCCCCACTCCTATATCACACGACCACCACCATCACCCCAGATAAATAAACACATATTTGTTCTATTCATTTTGGTTTCTCTTCAGTTACCATGTCTGCATCCTGTTCTCTTCCAGCCCCTACCCAAGTCCCAACCCCAAACCCCCACACACTGTCCACTTTAAGACAATAAAAACAATATAAACATTGTATTATTTGTGTTTTTTTCCTATTCATAAACACTTCATTTCCCCTTCCTGTCCTCTTCAAATTGATATTATTTCTGGGGTATTGAAGGTCTTGCTTTGAAATTTGGTATTTATGCTTACTGACCACCCCCTCCCCGCACTCCCTACACTCTCACCACCACGTCCACAAGTAAGACGTGAACATGGTTGGTGAGACAGAAGTGTCAGTGGCTTGTTTAAAATTTGACTTTGCATAGTGGAGTATGTTGTCCTTTCGACAGCTCTTGTTTAGTGTGGATATTTCCATATTTGGGGGATGGAACTCCATGTGCTGGTTTTAATCTTTATTGTCCTTCTCCTTGACTGCTTTCTATGCGAGCCCCCCTTTTCTCTTTTAAATTATGTATTGATTGGATGTTTTATTTGGTGGTGTAGGGGATTGTCTTGTACCGGGCAATAACTACCATGTCCCATACCATTCTTATTAACACTGACATATAGCGCTTATCTTTGTCTATAACATGGCATTGTATGTGGCTGAAGCTGCTTCTTAAGTTCACGTACTTGCTGATGATATTCACAAAGTCCATCGCACAAGTACCAGGACCCTTGTAGTGTAATACAACCATGAGCACCACATACTACATTGATTACTAACATGTCCAAAGTACATCACATGTATAACTATCATGGCTATAATTTACCACATTTTCTACTACCATGACCACTGTATATCACACTAATTACTACCGTGACCACTATATCACATTTAATTATATCATGATTACTAAGACAAAATACCAAATGTATTACTACCATGACCACTGAATGCCCCATTCATGACTACCATGGCCACAGAATACCCTATGTATTACTACCATGAGCTATGCATACTACATGACCATTGATACCATATTAATTAATAAAATACCTCATGTCAAACACCCATGTTCAATTTCCATAGACTGCTGTTTTACCTCCCATTTGTGTGATATCTCATATCGCTTGTAATGTCTCCATGGAGTGAGTCACTGAATGATAAAAAAGTATGAAAGGAGACATTTCGAAATCGATGAAGACGATAAGTAAAACAAATATTGCAGTCTCTGCATGATTGTTCATGAACGGTAGTGAAAAGTGCTTGCTACCGTTCACGCACTCTAACCCCGGGTTGAGCAGAAATCAATATTTAAAATGGCTGTAGCACAGACATTTCAGCCATACCGAAGATGGTATGCATATAACGGTGAACAAGGAAACTTCAGTGAGCTATTTTCACAGCATTTCATGGCCAGCGGCGTATGGTCCCAGTTTCGAATAAAACGCTTTGCCCTAATCTAGAAAACAATGGGCGAAATAAACAAAATTGAATTTAGTTGGAAACAGTGGTTATGAAGCCTGCGTATCACAGGTAACAGTCAAAATTCAGAACCTTTGAAGGCTGGAGCAGTGGACCACCTATTCGAAACTCAAGTAGGAAAACAAAGGTATTTAAGAATGTACCACCGACATCTCTAAATATCGGGCTCAGCGATCTCCAAAGATCGGAATGAATAACATTCTCTAGCCCCGGGTTGAGCAGAACTCAATATTTAAAATGTCTGTAGCACAAACATTTCAGCCATCCCGAAGATGGTATACAAATGACGGTGAACATGTCACTTTCAATGAGATATTTTCACACCATTCCATGGCCAGCGGCGTATGGTCCTAGTTTCTAACAAAACGCTTTGCCCTAAACGCGAAAACGATAGGCGAAATAAACAAAATGGAATTTAGTTGGGAGCAGCGGTTATGAAGCCTGCGTATCACAGGTAACATTTACAAGACTAAATTAAAAAGCAGGCAACATCTCTAAGGGTGATTAAACATAACTCAGAACCTTTAAAGGCTGGAGTAGTGGAACCACCTATCCGAAACACAAGTAGGAAAACAAAGGTATTTAAGGGTGCCCTCTGGTGAATATCAGAACAGTAAGAATGTTTAATTTCCCTGTTTTTTATGAAGACTAACATATTACTAGTTAGTTTCTGGAAAAATAATGATGGGTCGGTGATTTAACTTTTTCGCAAAATTAATCTTTAGTAATACACTCTCACAGTGCGGTTTTAAATTCTGAATCAGCTGCAAATTGTGTATGGCAACTTACATGTGTGTAGTGTGGTTTGCAGAACAGGTATCGATTTTCCGTCTTTTTTAATGTAATAGATCATACTTTAGGACGAAAAATTAAGGGTTGGAGTATTTTTATCACCATCTGAAAAATTAGTACATCCCTTGTCATTACCCCACCCAGTTTACTATAAATTGCATTTTTAAATTTGTGATCCATACATTTTTCATGATAAAGGAACAGATAACTTTTTAAGATATTTTGTCTACAATATATACAAGACCTGAGTATCAGAATGAAAAAATAAAAATTGGGGGTCGGTGTGCATATAAGAAAGATATTCAATAAAAACTGAGAAAAAAATGTGCTTTTTTAGATTTCGACGAGCTCTGACATATAACGGCATAGGTCTGTAACAAATAATAGGAAAATACTTTTTATTCCTGTCTCTGTATATGCTAACACATGTCTTTGTAATAAAGTTTAAATTAAGTGAATATCTTAAATGGTTTTTGAGAAATACCATCTTTTGTACCCCTACCCCCCATTTTGGCTTATGTTAAAAATTGTCAATTTTGGGCACAACATGTGAGGTAAAAAAAAAATCTAATTTTTTTTTATTTTTTTTTGCACTAAAATATCCCTATTGAGCATAAGTTTGTTACTGTATAATTATTTTTTCCAGTTTTATTATAATTTTTGAAATATAACAAATGTAAATTTCCGGAAGTGCAAAAATCCAAAACCTCAGCAGAGGGCACCCTTAAGAATGTACCACCGACATCTCTAAATATCGGGCTAAGCGATGTACAATAACAGTCCTGATTGCAAGCAAGGGGAGACGTTTTACCGCCGCCACATTGCACAGGCAACATTACTGTGATATGTAAAAAAGTATGAATGGAGACATATGGAAATCGCTGAACACGATAAGTAAAACCAATATTGCAGTCTGGGTTTGAGTGCGACTGTTCATGAATGGTAGTGAAAAGTGCTTGCTACCGTTCACGCCCTCTAGCCCCGGGTTGAGCAGAACTCAATATTTAATTGCACACACATTTCAGCCATCCCGACGATTATATGCATATGACGGTGAAATGGAACCATTTACAAACCATTCATTGGGAGAAATAAACAAAAAGGAATTTAGTTGAAAGCAGCGGTTAAACTTCGTAAGATCCTTGGTCATGATCACTTCGTTCAATCTTAAAAAGCAGGCAACATTTCCTAAGTGTGATTAAACAATACTCAGAACCTTTAATGACTGGAGTAGTAGAACCACCTATTCGAAATTCAAGTAGGATAGCAATGGTATTTAAGAATGTACCACCGACATTTTAAATATCGGGCTCATCGATTTCCACAGATCGGAATGAATAACAGTCTTGACTGCAAGCACGGGGAGACGTTTTACCGCCGCCACATTGCACAGGTAACGCTACTGTGATATATAAAAAAGTATGAAAGAAGACATTTGGAAATCGCTGAACACGATAAGCACAAAATATATTGCAGTCTCGGTTTGATTGGTTTGAAAGAGACTGTTCATGAACGGTAGTGAAAATAGCTTGCTTCCGTTCACGCACTCTAGCCCCGGGTTGAGCAGAACACAATATTTAAAATGTCTATAGCAGAAACATTTCAGCCATCCCGAAGATTATATGCATATGACAATAAAAAAGGAACCTTCACTGAGGTATTTTCAAACCTTTCCATGGCCTGCGGCTTATGGTCCCAGTTTCTAACAAAACGCTTTGCTCTAATCGAGAAAACAATGGGAGAAATAAACAAAATGGAATTTAGTTGGGAACAGCGGTTATGAATCCTGCGTATCACAGGTAACAGTCAAAATATATTACAGTCTCGGTTTGATTGAGACTGTTCATGAACGGTAGTGAAAAGAGCTTGCCTCCGTTCACGCACTCTAGTCCCGGGTTGAGTAGAACTCAATATTTAAAATGTCTATCGCACAAACATTTCAGCCATCCCGAAGATGGTATGCATATGACGGTGCACATGAAACCTTCAAGAGGTATTTTCACACCATTCGGCCAGCGGCGTATGGTTCCAGTTTTTAACAAAACGCTTTGCCCTAATCGAGAAAACAATGGGCGAAATAAAAAACATGGAATTAAGTTGGGAGCAGCGGTTATGAAGCATAGTCTTTTTTGTAATGTCACCCCAGTATAATTTGTACTGTCTGATCATTGTGAAGTCAAAGCAAGTTATATGTATTGGGATGTCCTATACTAAACAGTGTATGTATACGTTTGCAAATGAAAAAGTCAGTCAACATTTGCTAAAATGGCGGACACAGTTTGCACTACTTTCTGAAGATGATTTGAAAAGTTTACTCATGAGTTCACAGATGAAGATTCCGAAAAAACACAAAGAACCATCAACAGAATTTTATTTTCTAGGTGTAGTACGTGATTTTGAACAAAGAGAAGTAACAATGTATTCTCACGTTTTATTTCAAAGGAATATTTAGCTGAACCAAATATCTTTTTCAAAGATCTTTTTCAAAGATCTTTTTCAAAGATATTTGTCAGTATAATAAAATAAATAGCCCCGGAATGTTGACAAATATTCACTGTCACCCTCACAGATTGCAATATTTACATACTGCCATGACCAATGTATATCACATTTAGGCCCATTATGTTTTATTATTTGTTTTGCGAACCACCAAGACAGGGTTTTTCTGTAGGAAGAAGGGAAAACATAAAAACAAAAAATTGATAAAGCATAGTTTAATTATTTTATTGAAAGGAAGAGAATGAAATGTTCTATTAAAATCTGGAAGGAGGTAAGAAAACAATAAACTATCAAATTCCCTACGGAAAAATAAAATACCTAATTTCGTTTTGTCGCAGGAGGGTTCGTAAAATGAATTATCAAACAAATAATGACTTTATTACAGCCATGACCTATGTATACCACATTAATTATAACCATGACTTTATATGAATATCACATTCATTACTACCACTACCAAAGTATACCAAATTACTACCATGACCGCTTTATACAACACATTTACTCCCACCATTGACAGTGTATACCATGTTAATCACATTTATGACTACAATGACTAATGTATACCACATGTATTACTACCAGGATCCATGTACATGGCATTTAGTACAACAATGCATACCATCACTGTCTTCTAAAGAAATATAAAAAGATCTAAACTCATTTCAGAAGATTTCGATAAACATCCGATCAGGAGTTGTGGATGTTACAATATGTCTATTGAATTTATGTACTGGCTGTAACTTCTTTACTGACTGATAAGCCCCGCCTCTTGGTTCCTCCTTTATCTTGGATAGCCCCTGCTGTCCACTTTGATAACATTATAATGCTTGCATTCTTACTGCATACATCTATATGACTCAATAAAGATAGAATACACACCAAATTATCAATGACAGATGGGTTGATCATGAAAGGTCAGAAAATTGTCATACCCCAAAAATGATTGAAATAATTCACACTTGCCACATGGGTACAGAAAAATGTCTCTTAAGGGGCCGAGAATTAATGTTCTGGCCACGCATTTCAGCGGACATAACTGAAATGGTACTTAATTGTTCTGTCTGCTTTGAACACAGAAATTCAAACCCTTAAGAACCCCTAATATCCCATGACATTCCTGATTATCCCGGCAGACAGTTGCCACTGATCTATTTACATGGGACAGCAAGAATTACATTGTTTTGGTCCATTATTACAGTAGATACTTCGAGGTCAACGAACTCCCCAACATGAAAAGTAATACAGTTATCAATCGTATGAAAGAAATATTTGGTCATTTTGGCATACCTGAGAAAGTAGTCTCGGATTCGGGTCCCCGTTATGCCTCTCAGGAATATGCAAATTTTGCAAATGAATAGGGATTTCAGTCACATTACGTCAGATACTTACCACCCAAGGTGCAACGGACTTACAGGAAAATGTGTATATATATTAACAAAAGCAAAGTCAAGTGGAAAAGATGCATTACTTGGCATTCTTGAGTATAGAGTCACTCCGCTTAAAGAGATAGGGTTCTGTTCCTCAGAATTACTCATGGGCAGAACATTACGCTCAGTTCGCCCCACTGTACAAGAACACCTCATTCCTCAAGCAGTACCCCACTCTCTAGTCAAAGAGAAAATTCAGTCACACAAACAAAAAGAAAAGGTTTATTATGACAGAAATACAAAACCACTGATACGCTTTAAAGTTGGCGATTCTGCTAGAATACAACAGCCAAACAAAACTGGGAAAAAGGCAGTAGTCGTAAACAAACAGAATGAACGTTCATATTCAGTTCAAACGGAAGACGGTGCTGTGTACAGGAGAAATACGCACGATTGATTAAAAACAAATGAGTCAATCCCAAACCAAGAAACAGCTGATTCTGAAATACAGATTCCCTTTGAAAATGATTTATCATAATTATAACCCCAAGTCAAAGAAAAATCCTCGCCACAAATCTCTGCAAAATCTATTTCAGAACCAAGTTCAAATGTATACATAACAAGGTCAGGAAGGGCAGGTAAACAGAAAATAATTGAGTCAATGGGAAACTGACCAGCCTACAGTACATTATAAGTATCATCAATCAGCTCAGCAGACTAGCACTAGCCACATGAGAGATGAGATTTCATCAGCATTTCATGAACTATGCTTATCTTAGGAAGTGATACTAATAAACTTGAGTGTGTGAACTTTATTAATAGTGTAAACTTACTAACCATATAACTGTGAATAGCTAATCAAAGGATTATCAGGAATTAATAAGTAGGTGCTATTCCCGTTATCTTTTAAACTGGCAACGCTCTATTGTGTATTAATGTCATTCCTGGAACTATTTGATGTATTATATGCTTTGTTTTTCAGGAGAGATATTACAATATGTCTATTGAATTTATGTACTGGCTGTCACTACTCTACTGACTGATAAGCCCCGCCTCTTGGCGCCTCCTTTATCTTTGATACCCCCCCCCCCCCTCACCACCCCTAAATCAAAATAGTCTGTACCTAATACAAAATTCGTACTTCAAAAACTTATTGGCAAGCCCACATAGTGTACTTGTCTAAACTGTAGTTGGTAAAAATCGCTGACGCTTCCAAGGCGGTAGCCCTATTGTCAACCCTTTTGTGTTTGTGATGTCATATCTTGCCTTTTTATTCATATGTATAGTTGTTGTTTGTTTCTGTATGTGTTTATTGTCAGGGCCTTTGAATGGGAGCAATAAGTGTGCCTTTGATAAGGTGATGTGGTAAGGTTGTATATAATGTTGACAAGTATTAATAGACGAACATTGACGTTTATTGCACATTTTTATAAAGAACGTCTCTTGAAATTTTAATTAACCAACTAAATGAATTCCAGAGATGGCAGAACATTGAACTATATACTATAATAAGTAATAATGTATATACTGTAGACAAACACAAAGTTTTGTAGAACCAAATCCCATTAATGTATTTTAAATGTATGCCTTACCTGTCTACTCTTGTATTGTCAAGTTTGCTCGTGTCGCTGCAAGCGTCTTGATATATCCGACCAGCTTCTACAAATACAATATACTTAAACTGAAAATTTACATTTAGTTGGAACATGACTACTTCACCCGGTCATTAAACTTTATAGTAAACTAATTATCCTGCAGTAGAATCTTGACTCCATCAGGGTTGGCATTGGTGGTGTAATTTTATTACTGACGCGGGTGTGTAATTTTATTATCACTTATAGTTTCTAAAGAAAAAAAGAAGACGAAAAAAAGAAGAAACGGGTATGTTCGCAGTATCTAAACAATTGAGAAGAAAAACAGGTAGAATTCAATAAATTACGTCGACATTTTCTTCAACCTGCTGTTTACAGCCAAGTAAATATTATTTCCTAACGGTGTTATACGTTTAACATAATAGAGCGACATTATCAAAGACATTTAGAACAGTCTGTTTATGGTAAACGTTTGAGTGTTGAAAGGGGATCCACTTTTTCGGTCAGGTAAAAGGCTTAATAAGTTGTCACATTTCCGCACTTTGTCGAATGACAAGGAATACGTTTTTTTTAAAATAAAACAGGACAAGAACAGAAAAATAAATGCAGAACATTTCATACCGAATAAAAATGTCATTTTTATCTAGGGAAGAAATGCGAGCTGGTGTCAAAAGTCATTAAAATGGAGAGATAAATATATTTTTGCAAAACGCCCACACTCCAGTGCGTGGGGGATACATAAAAACGTGATTTTTCCTAACATCATAGAAGATGTATTATTATATAGAATGTATATGTCAGCGAAGAATGAATTTACATAATGGTAATAAAGCTGCCGTTTATTAGAGAGAGTTTAATCCGAGATGACCGAGATCAACTAATAGTGTTTATGGTTGACTGTCGTCCTTGAATGCTACTTTTCCTGTTCGATTTTTATTTCTGCTTTTATAATTATTTAAATTGATCACAATAGTCTGTTATATTTATCATCGACCCCGTAGTTTACACATTGCACTTGTCTCCTGGGTTGCATACAGTTCAATGAAATTCACCTTTCAACCCATAAATAGAATTTTGTAAGAATATGTGGCTCATGCATACTCATAGCACAACCAGAAATATACAGAATATCTTAAGCACGTTAAACCATTTATTTTGCACATCTGCATACATATTCGAGCCATACACTCCTCTGACGATGTGAGGAATTGTGTCAAAGGAAATCCTATCTAAAGAAGCAGGCGAGAAAACTTCGTAGTCTAATATCTGTACCGTCGGCGGCATTTCATCAGATTAGAATGGATTTGACCAGCACATTAGAAAAACACACAATTAGGGCTGTAATAAAAGTATGTTATTTGCAAGTGTGTCAAAATGTCTGAAATTCTATACTATTTATAGACCGTGAGCCATACACTTTTTTGTTACCATCTCAAGGGACAAATTCTTACTAGTACCATGTTATTGAGTACCTTGTAGAGAAACGAAAAATCCATGATAGCAGTGTGAACAGGGTAGCTGATTCCTGTTATTAGAGTTATCTCCCCCTTTTAAGCAAAACTCTTGTATTTTTAAAAAATCGATTTCGCTGAAACTAGAAGAGCTACAGGTTTAATATTTTGCACGTATTATACATTTAGGGTCCTCTACCAAGTATTTATAAAATGGTGACCCCAGGGTCAAATATGGCCCAGCCCCGGGGGTAACATTTTTTCACACAGTTATATAGGAAATCTTTAAAAATAAATATTTTTTTTCTAAAACTGTAAGAGCTAGAGGTTCCATATTATACATGAAGCATAATCTTATGGTCCACTAGCAAGTATGTTAAAATGTTGACCCTGGGGTCATATCTGGCTCCGCCCCAGGGGTCATATATTTACATAGAGTCATATAGAAACATCTTTAAAATCTCTTCTTTAAAAAAAACAAGAGCCAGATGTCTACTATTTTGCATATTGTACAAGCTTATGGTTCTCTATCACTTTTGTTCAAATCGTGACTCTGTGTCCAACTATGGCCCGGTTCTGGGGTTATTGAATTGAACTGAATTGGGTTTTAACATGCGCACCAACACATGAAAGGTTATATGGCGGCTAACAGGCATGAACATGCCAGGCTCATCCTCCATGTACATCGAGATAAAATATGGAGAATGGGCCTAGGACCTTTTCACCCTGAACTGCAGAGTTGCTGCAAATTCTATTGTAGACACTCCTTTTACGCTGGAGCCACGTTTATAGTTTTTCTGCCACTGCTCTTAGTGATATGAGCGAGATGGCACCTGAAACAATGCAGGGTCATGATGAAGACCTTTAATGAGCATGAACAAAAAGTGACAAAATGAATATGTATGTGGGGTTGAGGGGTGGATGGGGTGTGGGGGAAGGTTCTGGGGTTAAAATTTTACAAAGAATTATATAGGAAAGTCCATAAAAAAATTAAATCTGATACTACAAGAGCTAAAGGTCTAATACGATGCATGTAGCATAAGAGTATCGATCTCTACCAATTTATTGTGTTCAAATGGTGATATTATACCAAATTTCGCCCGGTCCCGGAGGTCACATATTTACATAGTTATGTAGGAACGTCTATAAACATCTTCTCTGAAACTACAAGAGCTAGAGGTGTAATAAGCTACATGTAGCTTAAGATTATTGTCTTGTACCAAGTAATTTAAATGGTGTCCCTTGAATCAAGCCTGGAATCAAATTTGGCCCTGTCCCGGGGGTTATACTATAACATTGAATTATATAGGAAAACATATTCAAACAGCTTTTCTGATACTTCAGTAGCTAAATAATAGTTTGCATGTACCATAAGCTTATGATCCTCTATCTAGTTTGTTCAAATGGCGACAATGTGGTCAAATACATGTTTGGCCACCACAGGGGTTACAGTTTTACAGATTTATATAAAAAAATTGTTGTTGTTTCTTAAAACATGAGAGCACTTTGAGACAAGGCGAGTGTGTCTCTTGTTTATGGCTTGAAGTTGTACACTTTTCATAAAATCACTTCAAAAATTCTATTGAATAAATCCACGAACTAAAAATCACAAAGTAGACCACTTCATTTTCGACAAATTGCAAAAAAAAGAAAAAAAAAGAAGGCATTTTACGGTTTAACTGTTGATTTTTAGGTTTTTGTTATACAAATTTTAAAATAACTCGACAAATTACGACAAAATTACACTACAAAAACAGTTTATCAAAACTCTATCCAGGTTGTCATCTCATATAATAATGCATATGTGTCGCTTAAAAGTATATGTTTATTCATGTTTTTTTGTAATATCCGTAATTAAATAATTGTAAAATGAATTATCCATCCATTTTTTTTTTTGTCTGGCTGGTTAAAGCTTTTTATATTGTATCTATAGAGTTTTGATTCTCAAACGATGTAAGTTATGTATATACCTCGTGGTCAGTAGGTTTAGAAACGATGTACATAGGTTGTAAAATGTGGCTGTTGTTGGCGGATTAGCTACTTTAACTGCAGTAGCACCTGTATGTCGGATATAGCTTTTAGCGTAAACATCAGTAAACTAACCGTGATCACTAAATGTAATCTATCTCGATGCACTGGGTACCGATTCTTATCTGGAAGCGTTTAATTTTTTTTATATCTTATGTGTATGTTATATTGTCACATTAAGTTATATTATTTAAATCAGATAATATGTACTCTTAATTGTCCTGTTTTATCCCAAGGTTTTAACCGCCAAGATTATCAAAACAGCAATGAGCTGGGCATATATAAGGCTTGCAGGCACATTGCAACTCGACATACATGAACTTGATGCTAACTTGCTAGATAAGAGAGACCGTTGTGAACCCAGCTTCTTGGATATAACCTTTATGACGGATTAACATTTTAGTTGTATTTATTTTAATGAAGTCATCCTGCTTGAGCTCATACAGCCTGTTGATGCGGTGGATAGCACGGGGGACTTTAAATTCAGAGGACCTGTTTCAAGCCTCACCGGAGCCAGTGAATTGTGTCGGTGTGTTCTTGGGCAAGACACTTTTTCGTCCGTCGGATGGGGACGTAAACCAGGCGATCCCATGTATAGCTTGTTGTTTTCTCCCATCATGTTAAAGAAACATAGGTGTCTATTCGTCAGTAGGGCAGGTTTCTAAATGCCTATATACCCCCCCCCCCCCCCCCACCCCTGCCCACACACACACTCCCTCTCTCTCTTCATTGGCAATACACCTTCTTTTTTAGGTAATAATCAGTCCACTTACACTTGCATGCGCAAAAGTAAAACTGCACCAATACTAACAGATAGTTGCCATGGTACTAAAGATATTTCTTCGTCGACGCCGTGTGGTTCCCAGGCAAGAATCTGACCACTGCATATCCAGGCATAGGGGTAACATTTTCCCGAATTCATGTTAATTTTGTCATTTTTGTTCATTATTTTCATCATGAAACCTGTATTGTTTCAGGTGATACTTCAGTGGTGGCAGTGATCGTGGTTCCAGCGAAAAATGGACTGTTTACTAGAGAATTTGCAGAAACTCTGCAGTTCTGCAGGTAAGAAGGTTCTACGTACATTCTGCAAATTTTTATCTAGATCTAGATATCGTGAGCCGGGTTAAATGTTCATTCCTGTTGGCGCCATATAACATGTTTGTGTTGGTGCGCCTTAAAACCCCAATTCAAATCAATTCATCTTCGTCGCTTCTTTTTTCAGTAACACAAAAATGGTTCGTGCAAATGCATATACTACTATGTTTACATTTCATATGCAGAATTCTTCATTGTGTTGTATATGGGTGGTGTAATTCAGGTGTAAAAATCCTTAAAATGTGCATAAATTGTAATTAAAAAGTATTAAAATAGACAACTTTTAAGATTTTGCGTTGCAATATGCAAAGTTTAATTCATGTATTTATGTGTAATACCTAATCCAAATCCAAATAATAAGTAATGCCATGACGCATACACCTAAAAAAGACTTTCGTTAAAAAAAAAACACATTAAACCGCACATTTCCTTTATCTAGAATCCTTTGGACTATGTGTCGTCTGTGCAATATATGTATATATCAGAACATGTTAATACTATTTATGTTGCAGTTACTTTGAGGAAGGCTTATACTTCCAGTTTGGCATGTGTTTCAACTTATCAGGCTTACTGAACACATTGTGCAATGCCATGAACATTGCTTAGTACTTAATTTCATCAATATATCATAACAATCCCTTATTCATACTATAATATATTAATTAAATCATGTATAAAGGTTGTAAATTACTGATTCTGACAAGTTTACACATATATTGTAAATAATATTAACTAAACTAAATGCATACAAATGTGTCAATAGTGGGTGGGGTAAATTGACTTCTAATTTGAAGCAAAATAGAGGTTTTAAACTGAATTCAATGCTCAAAAAGAACTTATTTACGCTTTATGTAACTCAATGAATTGTAAACTTAAGTGCATCTTTAAAAAGTGCATCAATAATTATTCACACAAGCATGACATTGAAAAATGAACATCAAAAACTTATATGAAAGCGCTACAATGATAACCTATTAATGTTCGATTTTTTTTATATAAGCTACCTGTTCCTGATTGCTATCATGGAAAAATGTAATCTATATACATTGCTCTTTTCAAAAAGTGATGGTAGAATTTGTCCCTTGAGTTGGTAACAATATCGACAATTTTGGGTCCTGGCTCAAGGCCTATTATGCATGAAGCAGATTTAAATTATGCTCTTAAAATTGCGAATAACAATGTATTGAACTTTTATGATTGTCAGAGTGCTCAAAAAATATCAGAGGACCTAATAATTTGTATTATAGTTGAAAAGTACAAGCTTGCATAAACTTGCTATCTTTACTATCGTTAATGATACAGAAGGTCGAGAGTTAGTATGATTGACCAAATTTACGGTATTTTAATTACGATTGAGAGAAGTATGTTATACATGAGAAAGAATGATTACCATCAGTTCGTTTGCCTCAAATAAAACGACACCTCCGACTATATTAGATATTTGCATCACTATGTAACACATTTGGCAAAAATGTGGTGGCCATGACAACACCAGTTAAAACAAGAGGCCTAAGAGGATCTAATGATGTTCTTCTAACTAGCAATAGGTCTCATAACAGGTGATAGAGAATCAAGGTGGGTTGTTAGATATGACTGGTTTACGACATTGTTCGTGCTTTTATTGAAATAATCATTCTGAGCAAGTCTGTTAAAGATAAAAATAAAGGACCAAGCGTGGCAATAAAGAAACGTGGCTGATTTCATTTAAACAATGGTCAAAACACTGCTGTTTCTGCTCAAATTAGCCTGGTTTTGAAGTTCGTCCAGCTTTCAATTATATAAACACTCAGATCAAGTGTTGTAAAAATAATAAGGAAAATGAAGCATGCTTGAATAAATCAAGGACCATAACCCTGGTGTAAATAACCGACATAGCTGGTTTTCGAACTTGTCCAAGCTTTAAATAACATCAATAAACTGGCAAAGTTTAGTAGACAGATCAGATCCAAAAAGAAGGTTTAGAGTATTAACGATGCAGCATATGACATTTTTCAATAAATCAATGATCCTAACTATTTTGTTATTAATGACTACAATATGGGCAAGCTTGGTAACGATCATATTCAAAATGATGGTCCTACAGTGTTGGCAATGCAGAATATGGTATTCTTAGTACAACAAGGACAATAACACTTGTATCACTAACTTGCTCTAGCTGCGTATAAAACCTTCTCGTATATCACTGCTGCGGATTTGAATACCATCGGGAGCTCGACTTATAACTTGTCTGATAAGTATTAAAATCAAAAATAGTGTCATAAGGAAGACTATGCATCTTTTAGTAAAAAGGGGACATAACTCTAATGTTGTTAATCTGATCTAGCTTTCATTGATATTAACAACCTGACTAAGTTTAGTAAGGATCAAATACATCATACAAGGACACCAGTGTTCTTAAGGATATGACATTTTTCAATAAATCAAGGACTATAACTCTAGAACTACTAATCGAATCTATCTGACTTTCCGACTTGTCCGAGCTTTTATTAATATCGACAATCTGACCAAATTTGATAACGATCACATACAAAGTGAATGTGTTGGTGTGTTTATAGGACAGTATATGGTATTTTTCAGTAAATCTAGGGTCATAGTGTTACTAATCCAATCTAGATGGTTTTCAATCATGTACGAGCATTTGTTGATATAAAGGCAAATATTATCAGACGATGGATGCACGGATGAACGAACGGACAACTCGCCATTACATCAACTCACAAGGCGTTCGACCGGTAGAGCTTAACATCTGCTCAGATGTGGTTAGTTATTGAACTTGCTTAAGCTTTAATTGATATAAACACTCGGACAACACGTTTGATAACGATTAGATAAAAATGAACTAGCTATGGATTAAACAAGGCAAATAGCATTTTTAATAAATCAAGGGTACTAATTATGGTGTTACTAGTCATAAATATCTTGTTTTTGAACTCTTTGGGCTTTCATTAATACCTACAATCTGGCCAAGTTGGTAAAGATCAGATGGAAAATAAAGGTGTTAGAGCACTAATGAATCAAATTATAGCATTTGAAACTAATGCACGGGCATAACTCTGCAATTTCTTGCTCTATTTATTCTAATTTCAAACTCGCCCAAGCTTTTAATGATCTGAATATTCGGCCAAAGACTGGCCAAATATCAGATAAAAAATGAACATAGGTGCTTACGAAATAAATTATAGCATTTTTCGAAAAATCAAAGGCCTTAACTTTGGTGTTACTATGTATCAAGGGCATTATATCTGGTGTTTTAAATTCGATATATCTGGTTGACCCATATACAGGTCGCCACTATGCTTTGATTGCGTGATGACCGGATAGATTGTTGACCCTACCTAAGTCCTTATAGAACGGCAGGGTTCGATTTTTGTCTTTAATCTTGTCTTGCCGTACCCATAATGTTTGTTCTCTTGTTGATCTGGCTTCTGACAAGTCATTGAGTACGTTGTTGCTTACTAGGCTTTTATATATTCATATATACATGAGCATTGTGTTAAACCATTAAGGAAATGACAAGCCAAGCATCAGACGCTACCATCCTTTAAGGATTAAGGTAGACGTCATCATAGGATCCTGAATCTGTTCCCGTCATCGCGCAATCAAAGAGGAAAGCATAGTGGCGAACTGTAAATGGGACAACCACGTAAAATACCAAACATGAACTCTCTTTCATAGCAATACAAAAATTAATCTGCGACAAGAGGTGCACAGTTCGAACCCATAGGGATACCAGCAATTTGTCTATAAACGGTAGTTCCATACCTGACGAAAATATTATCTAATAGGAATGTGAGTGCTTCACAAACTTTTTTTTATTGTTTTCCATTTTTTGTCGTTCGTTTTATTGCAATTGTATTCATATAATCTGTGTTAATAGTGCATGTATTAGTAATATGTAATCACATTTACTGAGGCAATACCGAATTGAAATTAATTAAAATGATACCCCAACTCAGTGATAAGTTTAATTTCACCACGGAAAGTTTAATTTCACAGATGACAGATGATAGATATTAAATATGCGGCCCATAGTTTAGTGGCAACTGAAACACATTAAGATGGTTAATTTGAATTGGCAACGATGCATGCATGTATACATGCGTGCGTGCGTCCGTCCGTCCGTCCGTCCATACGTCCGTACATACGTACATGTATACAGACAGACGGATATTGGTATGGTTTTGAGGCATCAGAGTAAAGGTGTAATAATGTGGGTAATGGTAAGGGTCGGAGTATGGTTTTTAGGCATCAGTGTAGAGGGGTTATGGTGTGGATAATGGTATGGATCTGGGTAGACGGACACACACACACACACACACACACCTACACACCCATGACTATCAGGAGAACATTTTGTACAAACCATTTACCAAATAATTCGAACCCGCAGCTCGAGACACCAACCTCTACACAATGCCTCGCACAATAACAGATGCCATAGTTCACTCGGCCACCTAGTCAACCTAATAAAAAACTATGAAAGGAGGAATTTGGAAATCTTCGAAAACATTAAATATAACAAATATTGCAGTCTCGGTTTGATTGTTTGTTAACGGTAGTGAAAAGTGCTTGCTACCGTTCACGCCCTCTAGGAAATGCAGCACTGTGAAAGCCAAAACACCCAAAAAGTCAAACGAGAATGTTAATAAAGAATAAAGGTTTATGACGTCACAAACACAAACAAGGTTGACAATAGGGCTACCGCATTGAAACGTCTTGTGGTTGTTTAAACCAGGTTCTAGGGTGCACCAGACCTCACACTTACCCTACTGTCATCCAATTAGAACGGGACAGTTTAAATAAACCTACTTCTCTTATATCTTAACGAACGAATGTTCTGCAACGTATTATTAATGCATTTATGTTGGTATTTAATGGAGCGTAACGTAATGTATTGGTGTATCTGTATGCCTGCATAACACACGATATGTTAACTACACATGCTTTAATAACTTTGGTCATAGTATAACCTAAACTAACACCATTAACTGTGTAATTATAAACGGTCTTCTTCTATGTTTTTGCCGATGAAAGATTGTGGTCTAAATACATATATGATATTATTACTATTTCTGTACATATTTCATTTTATAGAGGCAACAGGTCCGGACTACCGACCGAGGGATCGCATGTTTCTATCCTCACTCGTGTCATGTCACGTGTGCCATATGGCAAGTCAGTAAAATCGCATCGTTTCGTCAATTGTATAGTCCCTCTCTTATGAGGGAGGTCGTGCGTTTAATCCCCGGCAATATCATACCACAGCCGGTAAGAAAAAATGGTATTATTGACGCTCCGCATATACTGGGTAGTATTAAGATTTGTCTTATACTCTAAATCAGTTTATTCTAGTAGCCAAGAAACCAATGTGTTTATGATTGTAACACAGATGTACCACCGTGTTTAGCAATGTACATAAACTCAGTACTATACCACTATAACAACAAGTAACACATTTTATTGACAGATTTAATGATAACTGGCAAAGAGTATGATAATGGACCTTTGGAAACGGCCGAGCACGACACATATGAAATATTGCAGTCTCGGTTTGATTGAGACTGTTCATGAGTGGTAGTGAAATATGCTAGCTACCGCTCACGCCCTCTAGCCCCGGGTTGAGCAGAACTCAATATTAATAAAATCAACAGCACAAAATTTTAAACACCCCGAAGATGGCATGCATATGGTGGTGGACATGGAGTCACCCTTCTTAAACGATTCCCCATGTCGTACGGCCTATGGTCCTAGTATCTAATAAAATGAAATGCCCCGAAGAGCGAAATAAACACATACACTTATCTTATTGGACATAATTAGCATACGCTTTTTTTTTAAATCAATGGATTCTTTTTCGCTTATTTTTTTGTGTTAGTATTTGCTAAGCTATATGTTACAGATAAAAACAATCGAATATAAATATATATTTTTTTTTTGAAAATATGGACTGAATATATCATGACTTATCTCCCATTTTTTAATATCCATATACATAGCATATAATTGTGGCAACGAAAATGATAGAAAAAAAGGTTCTCCATAAGAGCACTGGTTGGATTTAATTGTAATATAATGTGTTAATGTGTGAATATTATGGTATATGATAGCCGATATAAATCATATCACCACAGTGAGACAAAAGACCTTCTGTTGTTCGTATTTAATTTATGAAGATAATCTTGAATAGATAAGTACAGAAACTTGTTAGTTTCGTTATTGTGTGGATTTGTATTTGGTTGGCGTGGTTATGTATATTTTGTTGCTTTAATATATAACTATTTATTACAATTGCTAATTATTGTACGGTACTACGGGGGATAATTCTCCGACCCCCATATACCCATGAAAATAAATGGGCCGTCTTTATTTGTAAAAAACAAACGCTAAATGAAAAGTGTAAGCAGGCAACAGTACTAGATATGTTTGCAAACCTGAACAAATTAACGTAACTTCGAACAACCTTAGCATAATTTAATTATCACGACCCTGATGTACCTTTAAAATGCAAGCACTATTGTAAGAACTCTAATAAGACAAGGACTATCACAACCTGACTGCTAAGGTGACGTGCGTAATTTACACACTTCGTTATACCACTGGTCATGACCACCTTCATACTAAACTGTTACTGTATCAAGAGAGGCTTTAACTACCGCATTAGTGTTTGACTCTACGTTTTCCTTTTCGACGGATAGTGGACCTTACGATGACGTCTACCTATATCTTGATAGGGATGGTAACGTTTAATATTGTTTTCAATAGTGTCTTGTCTTGCCCCTATTGGTATTTTGTCATGCCATTGAGTAATTCTTTGTGGCTTTCTAGGTATATTATTTTCAAATATACATGGTCATATTTGTGTTTTACATAATTTATATAAAGATCGTTATTAAGATTGCTGCATGAATTGCTTGCGAATTAGAGCATGTAGAACTACAAGTGATTGCCAGCCATAATATTAGGTAAATTTGAACTCTAGGACTAACGAATACAGATCTTAGAAGTTTTCGCTTAAAAACTGTAAGCGATTCGGAGTTCCAGATTTCGGTTGATAGATCGTTCCACATAAAAATAGCGGATGAAATATATGATTTGGAAAATATTTCCGTTGGTCTTGCTGTGGTTTCGTAGTTGTTACCATTTCTAAGGTTATATGGGTTGTTTTCTTGCACAAATGGAGGAAATAGATTGGTAACATATGATGGCAGTATGCCACTATTTACTTTATAGACAATAGTAAGTTTTTGCTTTTTCCATTTATCTGATAATGATAACCATCCAATTTCAGTTAGTAAAGTAATTGATGGATACTGATCGCGTTAGTCCAGTAACGATGCGAGTAGCCTAATATTGAAAAATTCGATTTAGTGTTTTGCGCTTTAATTTGAACTTTAAATGACGCATTAGGCAAAGTACTTTTGAGGCAGATGTTACGAGGGTCATTCACTAAGTTCTGTCACTAACGCGTTTTAACAATTATGTGCTCGTTGTGAGTGTTGATGTTTAGTACCAAATGAAAGAGAGTTTCAATACCATTCCATTGGTAAATGAATGCTGTAACTTTTGTGTGACGAAAGTTATGGAACATTTAATACACATCATTACATACTGAGGCATTTTCGTCCAGAGTTTTTTCAGGTATGTTAATTGTTACTTTTTTAAATGCCTGTTTCTCTTTAGGTACTTGTCGAAGACCTTTGAAATTTCGCATACATTACCAGTTATATCTGTGCATTACAAGATTTAGAATTTAAGCATGGTACATGAAAAGGCATTGTCTTAGAAATTAACATTTTAAGCTAACGTGTAAAATTAATTTAATGATAACTGGACATTAAATGGAAGGGCAGTCTTCTGAAATAGCATATTTGGATGATCAATATTTTCACTAAACATTGTACAAAATTCTACAATAATGTGTTGAATATGAAGTTTAAACACTGAAGGACTAGGATTTGTAAACATATATGAAAACATATTAATACTATGAGAATAATTACGACATTTAAAAGATATTATAACATTTCCGTAAACAAAATGAAGAAAATCAGTGTTATTTCTGCTAAAATTAAGAGATATGCATTCACTCATATCTGGTTTGCAGCAAGACCTTTCCGAATTCTCGACAATTATTTTCATGGATTATGGGCGAATAACAACAGATGGCGTACAAGAAAATTTAAAAGCATAGAATTATTCAAATAATTTTTACAACGTTTTGTAACAAGGACATTTTCAGAGGTGCCAGTATCCAAAAAATGTGGTAGGGGGAGGTAATTCAGGGGTATAAATAACCGGAATTTTTTCATTTTTGTTGCGGAATTTAATAGAGCGAACCCAGTAGTACTATAAATACACTACTTTATCTCAGTGTAATATCCAGTTCAAAGGATATATGCCTAGTGACAGAACTTTTTAAAGCACCCTCGTACAATACTATTAATGTGTTCGTGACATTTACCACCTGAACTAAAAATTAAACTAAAATGCTCGTGAGTATCAACGAATGGGAGTTGAACGTCAGTTAAAAATAGTTGTTGAAGGCGATCTGTGGGATTAAAGGAGAAAAATAATACTTCAGTTTTATTAGGATTAAATTGAACAAGCCACTGTTATGATCACTGAGCTATAATATGCAGGTCATGATTTAAAATATCCTCCATATCATCAATAATGAATGTGGATATTGATAGAGAGCTATCGTCTGCAAAGAGGCGAGTGAGTAATGCTTAGCATGTTTTCAGCAATATCATTTATATAGATTAAGAAAAGAAGAGGACCCAAAACCGATCCTTGAGGTACCCCAGTGTTCAACGATTTAGTCTCAGTTGATGTTGTACCGACCCTTACTCACTGAGTAAGATTTAAAAGGTAATTTGATAGCCAAGACAAAAGCTAACCACTTAATACCGTTTTGCTTTAGCTTAATAAGAAGGCCAACATGCAATATGCGATCAAAAGCCCTTGAGATATTAAATACTATACGAGTGTACTGTTTGGCATCGAAAGCTTGGCAAATGTGGTGATTCATATCCGTAAGTTGATAAACTTTGGAGTGACCTGGTATTAAGCCAGATTGTAATTTGAAAAAGAGGTTTTTCTTATGAAAAAAAATATAAATATGTTTAAACATTATTCTTTCCATAACTTTTCCTATATAGCTAAGTAACGATATTTGTCTATAATTACCAGGGAGGCTCGTGTCACATTTTTTGAAAAATGCCATATCTACAGATGTTTTCCAAATATCTGGAAATATGCATTCGTGGAGTGATCTGTTGAAAACTATGCATAGCGGCGTTGAAATAGTGAGCAATGTTTCTTTAAGCATCTTGTGACTTATTTCGTCGTCTTTTCGTATGCTTTGTTTATGTTCAGTGTTTTTATACTATCAACTATTTCTGATTCTTCTATGATAATATATTCTAGTTTTGCCTGCGTTTGAAGATCAAAATTTGGTGGAGAAACATGCATATCATCAACGGATGATATCGATTTTAAATAGTCCTTTAGGCTGTTAGCCTTGTCTTGGTCTGATATAGAATAAGTGACCTCTCCATTTGGTAATATGGTTTTCAATAGTGGAAAGATTTCTGAATGTTTATTAAATTTTATAAAACATTTTAACAGTTTCCAGTATTGACGGTGATCATTGACATTGGCTTCCGTAATGACTTCTGCTATATTATTATACAAATTTTCTTGAGCATGCTTCTTTAGATTATTGACTTTGTTTCTAAGTTTTTTTATATAGCCCACTCTGATGTAATATTCTGTTTTAAAGCTTTACGTTTTTGTTTATCAGGTTGTCTTGAAACACGGCGTATTTCCGAATCATACCAAGGTTTATCGTTTAGACGGATAGTAACAGATTTATAGGGAATACACATTTTGATTAATTCTACAAATTAAGCAGAGAATCATTTACGGAACCGTTTTAAAGAAATGACCAATATGTTTCCCGAGTAATCGTATTCAGCTTATCAAAGTCAGTCTTTTTATAAATCCATACGCGTCTAGTATATGTTGGTATAAAACTTAAACTAAACTTAACATGTACATATGTGCCAAAGTGGTCACTGATGTCACTTGGTGTATTAATAATGCCAGAATTAAAAACATGTATTGAATCTGATCTAATAACGTCGAGGAATGATCTGTCACTCTAGTTGGTTCGGTAATAACATTTTTCATATTGTTTATGAAATAATGTCTCGTAATTTATGTTTTTCATGCCTTCATTGATCTTCATTTATGTCTCCGACTATAATAACGTTGTATGATATATCGAGAATCATATCTATTGCAGATTTGTCCAAAATATATTATTTAAATTTGGTTGTCGGTATACTGTACAAATTAAAAAACAATCCGTACGAATATTTACTTCAACCAACATCGCGTCTAATAGTGATATTTCGAGTTCAAAAAATGCGACGCGAAATAAGATTACTTGAGGTGTACATTAATATTCCACTTGAGTGGGCTGTACTATCCTTTCTATAGTCATTACAAAACTCCTCTATAGTTAGATCCACGCTTAGAACATTGTCTGACAGATGTGTTTCTGTAAAACAAAGGATATCAAAATCGGCGAAATTATCCTTAATATATTCCATTTTACTTCTGATACTCCTTACATTTAAATGAAGAAATGAAAGACTGTGGTTTTCATCTGGTGGGAAAGGTCCAGGATTAGTTTCGACATTACCAGACATAATAACAAGTAGAAAAACAACAACAGAAAATTCAAGATTTGCGATGCTAAAGTTTAAAAAACACGAGACATTTTTACAAAAGATATAGACCTCGTTATGCAAGGTGTTCAACCTACTAAAAACATATTTTAAGGGTGATCGATAAAAAAAATACTTCCGTGATATAGTGTTTAATTTACAATTAAAGTGTCCGATGGCCATTCTCCAGCTCATGACATCATTACCCATTGGGTTTTAGATATATATTAACGTACACGTACTATGGGAAGAAGAATGGCCATATGGAACATACACGGGTGACTTTGGAAGACTGTGTGACTTCTTGGACTGCTTGGCAATATAGTAGGACAGAGAAAAGCAGGGCAGGAAGGAAGAGAGCATATGTTAAATATAGAAGGAAAGGAGGGCAGGAAGGAAAAAAGCATATGTAAAATATAATGAAACAACGAGCAAAACAGAATAGCGAGATGCAGTATTCATAATTATACCACAATAAAACGTGTGATATTTAGGGAAATGAGAAGAAAAAAGCTAACGACTAATTAATTCAATAATACATGGTAAGAAAAAACAAACTATATGTATAATCAATTAGTAAATCAACGACTTTGTTATTCAGCGAGTCATTCAACGAAATAGACAGAATGACAAATGTATGTTCTTAATCAATCAATCAATAAATCAATAAATCAATCAATCAATCAATCAATCAATCAATCAATCAATCAATCAATCAATCAATCAATCAATCAATCAATCAATCAATCAAATCATCAATCAATCAATCATTCAGCCAACAATCATTTAAACAATCAATCAATAATTCAATGAACATAACAATCAATCGATTAATCAACGTAAAAATCAATCAACGTATCAATCAATCCTCAATCAATCAATCAATAAATCAACCAACAAACCAATCAATCAATCAATACTAATTAAGACAATCTAGCAACCGAGCAACACATCGTATCAATTAAATCATCTATCAATCACCAACCAATAGATCAGACAAATACTAGTCAGCAAATCACAACACATTGAGATCATGGATTTCTCAATCAATCCGCATATCAATAGTCAATCAATTAGTCAATCTTAGAAACATCAATTATTCATTCGATTTTATTAAATTTAAATCAAATAATGAATCATCATAATTATCTAATTACTATCAGAATTTACCATTTCATATAATTATATCAATAGTTTTCAAATATCGAATGATTTATAAAACAAGTTGATTCAATAAGTAGATTTAAATACTAGTATGTTCATGCAACAATGGAAGAAGTACCTCTATGTTTGTGTACCTTGACCCTATGTGTGTGTACCCTGACACAGCGAAAACGAAATAGGACGAAAATAACTCTAAGAGGACCCTTATTTACTGCTATATATAGACTATCAATGACTATATATAGTAACGCTAAAAGCATTATATACCTACATTTACAGTCCAATCGGCGTTTCGTATTTGTACCACGTAATTGTACAATACTTTATGTTGTTATTAGACGTTGTACCGTCCCGAAATTATTAAAAAAAATCATATTGGACGGTCCAAAACAAGATGGTGGATTTTTAAAAAATATCAGTAGAAATTTCAACGATAAAAACCGCATATAGACAGAAAGTTACGAATGAGTATCTGCGGAAGTTGACTGATATTTGACTGTGATATTATGGTTGAAACTAGTAAATAAATTATCTCGTCTCGTCCAATATGACTTTCACCACAACATGTACTCGGACAATAAAACCCCGTATTGCACAATACACTTTTAAATAACCTTTTATTACACCTGTACTCACGTTTCATTAAAGGTTCGTATAATGTGATTCATGGATGTACAAAAGTGACGAATTTCCATTATTAAATTAATAATGATCAAAGTACTGCGTACTGAATGGCGAAAACATTAGTAAGCAAATGGTTTTGAGTTGTTCCTATAGTTAAGATTAAAGATTGTTTTCATTTGCTAGACGAAAACTAGTGTGTATATAGTATAATAGTTTAATTAAAGCAGGGTCAGAATGATCAGTACATGAAAAATGCTTATTAATAAATGCAGACATTTCTCAAGTTTTTGCGTCTGTGTGATCAAGATCGATTCAGGACGTACCAAACCATTCGACACCTAAACGAATCGGCACCTAGAAGTTTCTGCATTAAACCATTTCGGCATCTATTTTAATATTTACCCTAGACCTTTATATTTGAGTATTATAATGAAGTAAAGCTGTAAAGAAATTAAATATTTCTATAAGATCACTTGTAATTCATTTAAAATGCAAATTTGATTGCCTTAACGGCAACTCCGAAGCAGGTTCGAGCCTGAATACAACTAAAACATGAACATAAATAGGCCCCATACGATAATCACTTGTAAAATTCAAGTATATATGACTTTTATATTTATATTGTAGCATGGTCACTGAAATTACCTATGATATAGCTCAGGTGTAAATCGTTTAATTGAAAATACTTGAATATGTTCCCTTTAACATGCATAATAATGCATACCTAAGACCAAATAAAAAAGTATCTGTATTCATACAGTATCTTTACATTCTTCACTTTACCTTCCTGTCATCTCCATATTGACAACTACATACACATATGTGACTTGAACAAAGCCTCCACAAACTAACCAATTATTAAAAATAGTCTACATATAACGCATGCGTTATACTTTTCTTGTTATGATTGTTATTGGCGAAATGATTCGTGTTATACATGTTATATGTTACTCACTTTTCTAAATCTATCTCAAGTCCAATAGTCTCAACAAACTATTCCAGTTCTCAAATATTGTCAAGTTCTCAAATAAAGCTTTCAAATAGTTCTCAAATAGTTCAAGCTAACTATACAGTATGATATTCTCATGGTCATATATCTCATATTCTTAATTATTTGAATACATGTTCTCCAGTAGTTCTCAAATTTAAGATTTTAATAAAAAATGCTGCACACTATAACAGTTCTCAAATAAAGTACTCAAATAATTCTCAAGTTGAAGATTCTCACAAAATATGTCCTCAAATATCAAATATATATTTAGCTAGGGGTCAATATGAAATTTTATAGACACGTTGGAAAAAAACATCAAAATGTGTACAGAACGAGTTTAAACCAATACAAACGTTTTTAGGAAGATGCCAAACAAACGTTTTTAGAAAGAAAGCCAAACTGAAAAAGTTACATGGGTGCTCTTTTAAGATATTCAAAATGGCCGCCATGCTAAAAATAGTACAGATTAAAAGACGAAGTTTTCTCGGTTATTTCTCTATTTTTTTTCATTAATTATCTTAACATTTAGGTGATGTCGATCACAAAAAAAATACAACACGTTACTATTTTACGAATTTAAAAATGGCGGCAAGAGCTAAACAAAATATACAGCAATAACATTTGCAAAAGATCTTAATAACTTGGTATATTTTAATAGCTTAACAATGCCAAACACATATCATTTGTGAAACCAATTAGGATTGTAAAATGTCCACACTTATCCTACTGTCCTATAAATAAAAATAGAGGCCGTTTATTAACCCACCACCCACCCACCCACACCCCCACATCCCACATCCTACACACACCATGGCAAAAATAAATAGAAACACATAATTGTCATTTCTATGTGGCGCCTACTAAAGATTTGTCGTCAACCAACACATATGTGTTCATATCTTATCCATATCGTGTCTGTCTGTCTGGCCACCACTGGGTGCTCGACTTGTAAGTGGGGAAGTGTCGATTCTTACGGATGGTGGGAGGTGTATAGTATTGGTTCTACTCAGGAAAAGTGGATGGTCTGCCTCCACCACAAAAATCGACCGTCATAGATAACCTTACATGTGTTGAAAATGACGTAAAACACCATACAAACAAACAAACTGTCTGGCCACTGCCATTGAACACATTTAGTAATTGCGTAGATTGAAATAGTGTGTATATAGTTGCAGAAAAGCCAGAAATCATGATATAAAAAGTCGATATAAAAATCGAACAGGAAAAGTAGCATTCCAGGACGACATGCAACCACAAACACACACAGGAAACACTGTCAGTTTTGTCAAGTGCAGATTTGAAAAGTAAACTTTTCCTTTTAGGTAAGACCCTGACTTTCAATCAATAGGCATTTCGGGCACAGATACTATTTTAGTATTGAGTTCAACAACAGTTACACTCATATAACATTCAGGTAGAATATATATATATATATATTTATAACTTCTATCTGTGAACAATCACGTTCTTTCATTTGTTGTATATGGTTGGGGACTATGAAATTACCCTTTAGCAGCGGTACTCAAGTGGTGGCTATTTTCAACCTTTTCGAAAGCTCCAACAGGAAAAAATACAGTTTTGCAATGTTAACGGTTTACCGAAAATTGAAGGATGGCCAGATTTTCTGAGCTAAAAATAGATTTCAAAGCTAAAATTAGCACAAGTGGCAGCCGAACAGCATTCAAATTATATGCCTCCATGTAGATATGTTTACACTCCACTTGTTTAACAGTAGATAGAATATGCAATACACTCTGGGTAAGATTGTGAACCATCTGAGATAAATTGATTTTTTTGACAAACAATGTCAACATCCTTGCTCGAATATCAAATTACAAACTTTCGCATTTTGAAGTGATAACAGATCTTTGATTTTTCAAGTTAAAGGATAGATTTTCACGAGTGGAATGCTTTAAACAAACCATACAATTCTGATTTCAATCTGGATTGATTTACTTGTTCATATTTAAAATAGTTAAGATTGACATTACTTCCGTATCAAAGTATTTATTTTCCAGTAACGAGATCCTGATGAATTGATATGTCATTTGTAAAATATATTTGTCTCCGTACCATTTGTTCTTCTTAGCATACAAGTAGTATTGATATTTTGTGTTCCCTTCAAACAGAACAATTGACCCTTTTCCATACTTAAGTAAGTGTACCGCATAACCTATTGATCAATGTATAATTAAAGGGAATGTAGTGACGCAGCCAAACGAGCTCTGTTATTGAGAGTTCTGAATAACTTGGAAAAGGTGAAATTTATCAAAATCGGATGATAAACAAAAAAAATATGACCATTTAAAGGTTGTTCTAAAACAAATATGGGAGCCGCCATTTTTAGAACTATGACGTCATAGTTCCATATTTCCATAAATAGAATAATTGATAAATATCATTTAAAACGAAGAAAATCACTGCAAATGAATGGTTTATTTAATGGGCATATAAAGCATTATTGCCATTAAGTATTACATATTTTTCATATAGTTGCTGTCATTTTTTCCCTATAAATCAGTAAATTTTCATATTTATAAACATTCCCAATATGGTTATTTAGAACCGTGATGTCATAGCTCTCAAAATGTCCTTTTCCATATCCGTTTCAACAGAAACTTCAAATAATCATATCTTCTTTGTTTATCATCCGATTTTGATAATTATTTCACCCTTATTCAAGTATTTCAGAATTTTTAATAATAAAGATGGTTTGGCTATCTCGCTACATTCCCTTTAAGATATGTCCTGATTTGTTTGTGTTCGTTTAAAACGAACAACTAACAAAAAAACATTTACGTCCTCTGGCATCGTGTATATCTGTTTCTAATGCATTTCCTTCTTTTCTTCTTTCTATCCGAAAGAGCTGTGGTTTGTTTACACATGCATAAATCATTTGTGGTGGAGGCAGAGTACTCACTTTTCCTGGGTTGAACCAGTACTGTACACTTCCCGCCATCCGTAAGAATCGACACTTCCTCATTGGAGTCGAGCTCCCTTTTGGATTCAATCCCGCAGCGGAGAGAGGCGAAGGTTTACAATGCAACCTCGTTAACCATTCGGCGCTGGTAATGTATATATTTAAAGAAGTTTTTGACATAATTTTGTTTATAGATAAAGTCAATAGCTTTTACTTATCTGTTATTAAATCGTTTAACAAGGGGAACAACGTTTATATTTTAGTGTTATTCTATTGTTTAACAATAAATATGCATATAAATAAAAATATACTTATCATATCTAAATATAAGTGGTCTCTCAGGAAAGACAAATTGCATATATAATTTATTAATCTACAGAATGTTTTTCTAATATAATTTCACATAAATATAATTAAAAACATCCCCAATTTAATTTGTTTTTCTTTAAATAGTTGTCTTATAAGACATGATGTAGAGATTGTGCTCATCACAATTCTTTATGATATCTTCAAGGATACTTGTAAGATCGCCAATCCTTAAAAATGAAGTGGAGCCAGTTTGGATTCCAATAAATCAGTAACATGGCGATTTCCGAAGTTGGCATTCTTTCTTAAATTAAGTATATGACCTAAACTACCTCTGCCGAAATTGTGGTGCTTTTGTCCGGCTTGTTTAGATAGATTCGAAAAATGCATAATTTGCCCCTAACTAATTGGTATTCTCAACTAAAGAAACACATACAAAATAATAAACATCTCAGGATGTATCCAGAATCGTACTGAACAACCATAGTAGTTAAAGAGAAAAATCAATCCAGGGTACGACAGAAAACCCGAGGGACGAAAGCTCATGCACCCACCTCCATTAGTTGGTGTTTCAGTAGGTGCAATCTTAGAGTCCCAAGAGGTGGTCCAGTCATCGCTCAAGTGAAATGTGAGGCGTAATGACTGACTATAGAGGGGTTCAATCACTAAACATACAGTGCGCTGTATAAACCAAAGGGTTTATATCCTTTTCTGACGAACTTCGTGATTAAATTTGTATACGAAGTTTGTGATAACAAAAACCCTGCTGAAGAAGTTTACTTGTAATAACTTGATTTCGATCATTGAAGTCTATAACATCATTACACGCTCTAGCAAATCGAATGAGCTAGGAGATATACACCCCGTCATGACGGTAGCAAGAGGTACATCTCCATCCAACGATGTTAAAATGGAAACTATCTCTCTTATCATAGATTTTAGTATGAATACAATCATTTGAAATCGAGAGATGAAGATCGAGAAATGCTGCTACTGTATCCGAACTGTTGGCTTTATTCAACGTGAGCTCTGGTGGGTGGATACATGTTAGTAACCATATGAGCAAAAAACGGATTATCAATATTGAGTATGTCATCAAGATACCGAGAAGTATTATTAAAGGCACCAATAATTTCACCCTGGCTAGCAAATGACAAACTCAACATAACATCTCGTTCATAGCAGTACAAAAACAAATCTGCAACAAGTGGCGCACACTTAGTACCCATAGGAATATCAACAACCTGCCGGTAAATAGTTTTACCGTATCTTATAAAGATGTTATCCAGAAGAAAAGATAAGGCTTTACAAACACCAGTGCAAGTCCACAAATTATACTTATCAATTTATCAATGGGGGGGGGGGAGCTGAATAAGCTGAAGCAATTTTCTTTGATAAGATTATGTGGTAGTGTAGTATACAGTGTAAAAAAGTCGTAGGTGCTTAGAGAAGAGGCATGCAAATGCTTACACCGTAGTTTGTCAAGAACTTCCCAGAGTTTTTGATAGACAAAAACATATTGATCCCGGAGTTCTCGAAAGCCTTTCCGCAATATTTTACAATATGTTCTTTAATCGCGGAAAGTCAGGAAGTCAATAGTTTTGATATATTGGTCGACTAACTGAGCAATAGTCTTGATCATCTGCCACGCTTGATTTCAAATACAAACATTACACAGCGTCTCAATGCACACTTCCTTCTATAAAAAAAGAATTTATTCGCTGAATAAGTTATTATGTAAATTCATCAATAATGCGTGTTGGTGTACTGTTTAGTGAAATAAGTAGGCTTTTAGTT
This sequence comes from Cyrtodaria siliqua, assembly GCA_037043455.1. Classification (NCBI taxonomy): domain Eukaryota; kingdom Metazoa; phylum Mollusca; class Bivalvia; order Adapedonta; family Hiatellidae; genus Cyrtodaria; species Cyrtodaria siliqua. The sequence continues at coordinate 112,004 of JAWPHD010003040.1, read as the reverse complement.
CTATGTATAAAAATGGTGAAACGACTTTGTATATATGATAACATGTTCGCGGCGTCCGCTAAACCAAGGATTTATCCTTGGCTAAACGTATATGTATGGCAACACTGAATAAACTCATTCCGGGCAATGCTTCAACAACATATACATATTTACAATCTAAATATTTCATCATTCTAACAGTACGACACTATTCCAGAAGAAAACATGAACGGCCGCAAAATAATACAATAAAGGAGTTTAATTAGTAAAACAGCAATCTTCAAACAAAACAATAAACGATGTAATGATTGAATCGTCCATCTTAAAAATATAAACAATCATTCTAGGTTTTGTAATACCATTCTAAAGAAAAAATATTTTAAACAAAATAACACTGACCCTGTTTTAATTTAAACCAATGATAAATCGTCGAAAACAGTAAAAATTTTTTAGTCGGGTCAAGTAATACGCTATTTTAATTTAAACAAATAAAGATTGATAAATGTAAACAGTAAAACAAATTTGGTAAACTATTCTATTTAACGCCGTAGCTTAAAACAAATTAAGAAAACAAAAGTAAAAGAGTTCATAGAGAGCAGAAAAAGGTCTGAACGTTTAATCTAACACTTGTTTTTATTATAGATAAAAATGAAAGTATATAAAATATTATGTAATTTTAGTTTTACTTTGCACGGTTTTCAAAAAAAAAACATTTAAATATTACAAAGCAAACACCATGAGATAAATGAATAGTGTTAGACGACATTTTTACAAAGGCTATTTTTTTAAATTATAAATTAATGTTTGATTACCTTAACCATATTAACTTCAAAATAAGATTATCCGCATTCGACCAGAGTTAAGCATAAAGCGACTCATTACGTGGACGACGCTTATTTCCTTTAAGCGATAACATATTCGCCGAAGGGGAAGGTTATCGTATTTTATCAATACATGTAATTTTGTGGGCAGAGCTTAGCGCTTATCGTGACGGACTATTTTCAATGGAGTTTACTCGACTCTGTGACGTATTTCCGTTAACAATTTTTGTCGTATTTATTGAAATACATGGTTTGTTTAAAGATTGTAATATTCCACAGAAAAAGAAATGCGCACGTAACAATCAATATCAGTACGAGAGGCGTGAATTGCGTCTAAATAAAGTATCTGCCCGTCGTAATTGGCACGAGTAAAAATGTAATATCGTTGCTTAAATACATTCTATCTTATCCGTGAATTTGTCAGGACCCAGATATTCCTCGTTTTCATGTTACCACGAAACAGTCATGTAATCACCATTCTCAATCTTTAATATCCACATTGACACGTCGGTCATTGTTCGGGCACATTTACGATAAATTGAATTGAATTGAATGTTGTTTAACGGTTCATCAACACAGAATAGGTTATTTAGAGCCGCCCCAGAGAGAGGGGAAGGATACATAGGAATCCGGGAACCTGCCCTACTCTTATTATCAGATAGATTCCTATGGTTCTTTAACGTGCTCTGATGAAAGAACGATACACGGGACCGACCGGTTTACGTCCCCATCCGAAGGACGTGGCTAAGGGAAAGTGTCTTGCCCAAGAACACACCGACGGAACTCAGTGGCACCACGGAGGATTGAACCCGGGGCCTTCGGTTACAAACGTAAATGGAATTGTATCAAAGTTACCACAATGTTGATTACTGTCTATGTACATGTACAAACCCTATAAAAACAATATCTACTTGTATTTTTTGGGATTAAAAATGCCGCGATCTTTTGAAGTTGCCGTGTGGCGTCAGAAAACAGTCGATCACCGCGATTGTATGACGTAACACAAAGACCGGTTGATATTGCGCACTTACCGCGACGTTGTCGAGATCAAGAACAGAAATTAACAATTTAAAAGGAACACTTTGGAGTTGTGTGTGCTAGACTGTATTGAAATAATAACAAAATCTTTAATGTATTGTTAAACATCTAATTAGATATTAAAATATTAGCACTGTTCTAATTAAGGGCAACCACGCATGATCAGCCTGCGTCTTTACGAGTTTTATATTTGAGAAAGTGTACTTTATCTATTACTATTTTTGAAGGATTTTCCGTTTGTGTTGCAGCTCCATTTCCCAATTGACACGTTTATTCAGACAAGATATTAGCCAACATTTCGGTCTAAATAACTCGTGAAAACAAAAATCGGTCTCTCTCTCACTCTCAGTTTTCGTTTGTTATAAGTGTTCACCGTCATCTGTGACTAGCTACAATCCAGGTTACTGAAACATTCAGCATATAAAAAAAACATAATCGGGAACTATTAACTTAGGGACAAAAATCAATCTTGAAGTTGTTATCATGCATTAAAATTGAACTCACAATTTAATTAACCAGTATCATTTTTGCACACAATTAAAGGGATTTTTTTTAAAAAGTTTTATCAATATGCAAAACAATATATTGAAATCTAAGGTGACACCATGAGTTTAAAAAAAATCAAGTTTGCTTATGTCCCTTTAAAGGAACTTCAACTGTCGATCATTATAGTGCCCCAATAATATATTTAAACCAAGAGAAATTTCAATTGAATTATAGGCAAGTTTAGTACATTGTCAAAACGATTTTGGATTAATAAACCGAGAAACTAAACATAATTGCCACGTGTCCCTTTAATTTAGTCATATATTTAATTTTAAACGAAATTCATTTTTAAGAAAGATGTCATAGATGTAAACGTGTGGATTCTGAAATATGGAACGCTATGACTGTCTTATGATGAGCTTTTGTCTTTATGTTCGTTGCATATGCATTTACATTATGTACATATTGATTCAGCACATATGCCTTTATGTTCGGTGCATATGCCTTTAAGTTCGGTGCATGTCTTTATGTCGGTACATATGCATTTTTGTTTGGTGCATATGCCATATGAATTGTTCGGTGCTTAATCCATTATATAAAGTAGTTTCTGAGATACTACCCGCATTCACAAACAAACTTGAACCAAGTTTTCTAATTATAACAGGGGCCATAATTCTGTTCAATGCAGGAGTTATAGAAACTGGCTCTGTGGTGTCTGATATTGCTGAATGCAGGTGTGTGAAGTTTCACAGATACAACTTTAATCAAGTTACGCAGACGACAACGACAATCAAGTGATGAAAATAGTTTTTCTTCTTCGAAAAAGTCTAATAAAAAGGACTCGACAAAACACTTGTAACGTAAACGTTTTCGTACCGACGGACAAGGGAAACCTAATTTCGTGGCGGTGCATTAAAATATGGTTGGTTGGTTGAATGTTGTTTTACATCATTTTCATTACATGTTTTAAAATATGATACACTACTCAACTTTTATAATCGGTCACTTTTCAAAGAATTATATATTTTTTAATAATTCATATTTTCATTTGAAATTTTAACTGGAGTCGTTTAACAAATATAGCTAGCGATTTATAAAACTTAATCTGCCTTGATTGGACTAAAACCTTGTTGATAAACTTAATAAAAGCTTGATATGTGTTTCGGTGATTTCCAGTTTTTAGTATTCGTGCTTTTTCAAAAAACCTGGGTGACCGATTATAAAAGACGAGTAGTGTATGACCGTCAATTATTTCGTGGTGGAGACAGACCTACCACTTTTTCCTGGATAAAACAAGTACATGTACTTTATACCTCCCCCATTCCAAATAACACTTTCTCACAAGTCGAAGCGGTGAGAGAAGTTTCAAGCAAATGGGCACATATTTTCAGTATACACGCCTTACCAATATAGCTCTTGACAACAGTTTGAAATATAGAAAACTAAAACAAATGTTTTCTTCTTTAATGTTCTTTATTTATATCAATCATATTGAAATGCACATCAAATCAATTATGTATTTATTATATATATATATATATATATACCAGAATACTGGCATAATCTATTGAATACATTGTGGTTACTGCGCATTAGCCCCAGTTGAGTGACTTGATTTTTACAGCACACCAACTCTAAAAGGGTTATATAGCACCAACAGGTATGACCATTTTATGCCCACCATCCTTTTACAGCAAGATAAAAAAGTTTTCCAAACGGGCTTAGATCCATCAGATCTGCGAGTTGCTGCAAACCCTGCTGTCAGCACTCCTATTTTTTTGCTGGACCCGTGATCATTGTTTTCAGCCACCACTTAAGTAGCACATGAAACGATACAGGGATGATGTAGACCTTTAACATTATAAAAATGACTACACATGAATTCAGAGGGATTTTACCTCTGCCTGGATAAACTGTGGCCCTATTCTCGCCTAGGAACCATAAAGGAATTTACCAACACCAGAAATGTTATATTGCGTCAAACAGGAATGAAAATGCCAAGCTCATCCTCCATTTACATCAAGATAAAATATGGAGAATGGGCCTAGAAGCTTCTAACCTGCAGAACTGTAGAGTTGCTGCAAATTCTTTAGTAGACACTCCATTTATGATGAAGCCACTTTTCCACGGTTGCATATTCAATCTTTTATTCAGCAAAATTCCAAAAGATCATAAGACCCATGAGGATACAAAACATATATAGAAGGTCCACAGCAGATATACTACTCAAAATTTCCAAAGGATCACTTTTATTGTTCCATATAATTTTATTAGAAATTAATTCATAATAACGATATTAATTTAATTGATACTTCAACAATTCCACAATTTAGAATCAAGTCTTACACTGTCCTAAATAATTTCATGTAAAATATAAATAATGCTATTTATTTCAACAAGAAATTTAGACAACAAAAGTGATCCTTAGCAACTGCTGTAAATCCTGATAGAGGCAGAGTGGTAGAACCCAACTTCCTGTTCATTTTTTATATCATGCTCATTCAAGGGTTTCTTCATGACACCGCATATGCAAATGTGGAAAAGTGGCTCCATCGTAAATGGAGTGTCTACAATAGAACTTGCAACTCTAGGCCCATTCTCCATATTGTATCTAGATCTAAATGGAGGATGAGCCTAGCATGTTCATCCCTGTTTGGCGCCATATAACCTTTCTTGTGTTGTTTACAAAAATCGAATTCGCAACCTCTAGAGTCATACAACGACGCATTACCCAACTATGCTAGTCATATATAGTCTGATAAACCAAAACCTGGCGGGAATATCTTTATTTATAATGTCCCGTTTTATTGGGATAACAATAGTGTAAGACTGAGGTTTGATGACCCAAGAATCTGGTTTTAACCCAGAGCGTATTTTTGGCCACTGACCGTTCCAAGACGGTAGCCATAGTGTGATGCCACTTGCCTTGATTGTTGTTTGCTTTAATTTGTGTTTTTGATTGACAGTGATCTGCAAAAGCTACTTTTCCTGTAAGACTTTTATACTTAAAATCTCTTTTAATAAAACATATCTGTCACAAAATGTCACGGGTAGAGCGTATTGGTCGTACATAGCTCTTGTAAGCTGTTAGTTACACCCTAATCTATTGTTGAGTTGAAACAAATTCACAATATCCATGATATATTCATGTAACCCGTAAAAGCGTGCACATTTTAAGTGGCCGCCAGAGAGGCCGTGTCATAAGTTTAGTTTTGTGCTTATGCATGTAAACGTATAGGTCTATCTTCCTTAAACGGCAACATTGTGTAAGGGGCTTTTCGTGTAGATTTTAATACTGCGAATTTAGCCACGTATGTCACGGACTGAACGGGGGAAATAATGGTTTGGGCGTAACGTTTGCTATAAAACCCATTGTCTCTTAGTTCTGGCCGGGATTGCTTGATAGTTGATTTGTTTGGAACAGAAGTTGGACGGCGAAATTCACAGGCAATATGTGGTCAGTATTTATTTTATTAACTTGTATCGTACATTTGTATTCAATGGGCGGTGCCATCTTGGCTGGCGGTTACGACATCCGGTTAGCTTTGATGTTTCTCAAACATTAACTTTAGACTAGCATATGATTTTGAAGTTACTCTATTAGATGTAATTATTGTAATTGATCATTAATTGTAAAACAATATTAATTTGATAACGTGGTATAATAGGTACATTAGTTAACGGTGGCGTATAACTCAGTGATTCTAATACACGATTGTTAACATTAGTTAACAAAGAGATGAGTGACAAGTATAAATGTTCGACGCGTCTGCATAGCGTTGTATAATGTGGGCATTAGGTGACATACATGTGTGCATACATAACTCAGTGAGTGTAATATACGAGTGATTTGATAACGTTGCATATTACATTGATTAACAGCGACGTACATGGCGTATACTTGGCGTTGTAGAATATGTATACATTGCTACTCATCATTAGTACAGCTTACATATATTTATTAAATAATGATTTGTTTGGGTAATGATAATTATGCAAGATTGTTATGTTTGTCAACCGACATCTAAAACGTATGTATAATTTCAGCCTAAGCCATCCAGGGTTGGAGATAAGCCATCCAGGGTTGGATATAAGCCATCCAGGTGTGGATGTAAGCCTTCCGGAGTGGAGCTAAGCTAAGAAAAACACAGTCGGCGGTTTCCACAACGAATTGGCAGTGTAATCTCCGTCATTTTGTTTCATGCATTAACGATTTGAGGCACCCATAAAACGTAGACATGGGCTCATGTCTACGGCGCACTGACCAATGAAACCCGATAATGTTATTTGCAGTATGGCACACTACTCCAACTAGCAACTGCAGATGATTTTTACGATTGATAGTGTTACTATTTATATCAATGTTGTCAGAAACCTCTTGTATGATGTCGCCATCCTCATATGTGTGAACTATACCATATATAGAATACGTTAATAATTTCTCAACCTCAGCTGCGTTTGATATATGTTTTTTGTTTAAGAAATAATAAATATGTACCTGTGTTTTATCGGTGAATAAAACACAGTTAGTCGTTCGAATGCGAGTAATTAAATCACGAGTGCTAACGCACTCGTGATTTAATTACTCGCATTCGAACGACTAACTGTGTTTTATTAAATCACGAGTGCTAACGCACTCGTGATTTAATTACTCGCATTCGAACGACTAACTGTGTTTTATTCACCGATACGCACTCGTGATTTAATTACTCGCATTCGAACGACTAACTGTGTTTTATTCACCGATAAAATACAGGTAGGTATTTATTATTCCGATTCTAACAAAACAGTAACCCCCTTGTTTACGCTATTGTTGGGGCACTATATATTATCTCGGAGGTCAAGGTAATCAGGCTGCTATGTTTACAGGCTGTTCCATTGGGCGCCCCCGTATGCAAAGTTTTGCGTTTCAATACACTAGTAGTCACGTGACAAACAATTAAGTCATTGCCTACGTCATATAGCTTGCGCTGTATGACGTCAAACGTTCTCAGCTTGTTCAAGATGCGTATTAAGTTATATGTGTATTAATGCATATGATGGGTTTATATCGGGGTTGTGCATGGTTTGGGAGCATGGCAAGTTTGTTGTTATTAACATTTCATTAAAATTACTGTTGAGTTTGTCTTCGTGACGTATATTTACCAAGTGACGTCATGTAACGTGCGCTTCCAACGGATGAAATATACGCGGGCAATTAATGGAACAGCTGTATTTTATCGTAGAATAACATACAGCTGTCTCTCTTCTTTGTGTATATGAAAGACTGCGGAGATCGTGTTAGCATTCATTATAAGTTAAACAGAAGCCGTGCGAATGTAATAATCCTATTATCTCCCTCGATCCGATCTTTGTATACATTGTCACGGCAATATCGACATGTAGTGGCGTCAAAACACCCATGCAAAACAAAATGCATTCCAAAATATCCACTGCTCGCCTCAGATTCCATTCACTGATGCCTTTGGTTATTTCACCACATTTAAATGTCAGTTTATCAACAAAACGTTCAGCAAAGGTTATCAGTTGAATTGGAAGTAAAGTACTTGAAGGATTTTAGTTAATGCCTTTTGGACCTAGGTACATGTTTTCATCTGGTTTAACTTGCTTCATAGTTGCCCGAAAAATTGCTGCAGTTTGCAGTAGGACTTTGGATACATGTATGTGTAATGTTTCTTTTTCAATTCCCCATAACAAGAATTGCGTCTGTGTTGTAATCTTTGAGTCTTGTACCCCTCGTACAGGTAGACATGAATAAGAAACGCAAGTAAGCTTTGTAATGTAAAGTCCCGATGATTATAAATAGTTATATATCATCATGACGTTTGGAGGCAGTTTCCCAAATCTTGATATTCCTGTTGTGGCAACAGAGAGGCATTCACCTGTTGACTATTGACAGATAAAATATTTGTTAATATCAACTGGAAGCCTTTTTCCTATTTCTAACGTAGCAGTGAGTTTTCGCTTCATTATTATAATAGTACATTTAGGAAATTGGCCAAACAATGTATTCACTCCTGAAACGCTTTTGTTTTATTCACATATACACGTGTGCAGCTAATTGGTCACAAATGCATCGTGTAAAAAATATAAAATAAAAATAACATTGGCTACTTTTTGGCTAATTTATCTAACCTGTGCATTAGTCCATTGGAATCGATGAAGTGTATTTAAATTATTGATACATTTAAAAAACGCTCACAGGCCAGAATCATATCTAGTGCAATATGCACAGACAATTTGATGGTGTATGTCGCGAACTATAAGTATGCTTGGGACCTTTCTCCGGCCCGTCCCAAAACGCTTCCGCGCCCGCCACCCCACACTCATGCACACATATTTTAAACGTTTTTGTAGGCATGTTTGTGGAAAGTTCAAAAAATAAACGGGTTGTATTTTCAACGCCCGTTTGAAAAACGGGAGGTATTATGGTATGGGGTTGTCCGTCCGTCCGTCAGTCCGTCCGTCCATCCGTCTGTCCGTAAAAAAATTGCACTCCGCACGATAACTCCAAAATTATGAAACCCACCCTCATGAAATTTCATAGGTATAATGATCTAGGCGAGAGGAGGAATTGTATTGCTACTGTCAAAGGTCAATGTCATTGTGGCCTTATATGGAAATATGCATTCCGAATAATTAGTTTCAAACCGTAACACATACACTCATACAACTGCATAAGTACATTGCCCCAGGTAAAAGGAGGTACCGGTAGAACAAAGGTCCTTATTGTTCATAAAGGTCACAGCGACCTTATATGGGAATATGCATTCCACAAAATAACTGCATAGGTACATTGCCCTAGGTAACCGGAATAATCTTATTGTTATTTAAACCAGTAGGTCAAAGGTCAAGGTCACAATAACTTCAAAACCGTAATACTTACAGTCTTAAAAACTGTATAGGTACATTGCACAAGATGAAAGCATAAACAATATTGTTTTGGGGCCAGTATGTCAAAGATCAAGGCCACAGTGATCGTAAATGGATATATGCATTCCGAATACAAACTTTCAAACCGTAATAACTACACTAATAACACTTCATATATATTTCCCTAGGTGAGAGGAGGCACCTGATTGTTTTTGGGACCAGTAGGTCAAAGGTCAAGGTCATAGTCACCTTATACGGACATATATTTTCTGCAAAATAAAGTTCAATCATAAAACTTCATAGAAATATTCCCCTAGGTACGAGAAGGAACCTTGTTGCTTTTGGAACCAGTAGGTTAAAGGTCAAGGTCACAATAACTTATATGGAAAATATGCATTCCACACAATAACTTCAAAACCATAACACATACACTCTTAAAACTACATTGCCTTTGGTGAAAGAAGAAACTCCTTTGCTTTTGGGACCAATAGGTCAAGGGTGAAGGTTACCCTCACCTTATTTAGACAAATGCATACCCAAAAATAACTCCAAAATTGAAACACATACACAATAAAAGTTCATATATACATTGCCCTTTGTAAGAATAGAAAACTATACTGTTTGGGTCAGTAGGTCAAAGGTCAATGCCACCTTCAATGAAAATAAACAGTACGCAAAATGGCTTCAAAACCATAAATCCTGTTATATTTAGGGTCAGTAAGTCACCATGCTCTTATATGGAAATATATATTCCGCATGATAATTCAAAACTGTAACTACTACACTCGTGAAACTTCATAGGTTCATCGCCCTATTTGAATGCAGGAACCTATTGATTTTAAGTAGGTCAAAACTAAAGTCACATTGACCTTATATGAAAATATGCTTTCCGCATAACAAAATAATAAATAAAAAACATAACACCTCCATTCACAAAAAATCATAGGTACATTGCCCTTGATGAGATGAGAAACCCTATTGTTTATGGGGCCAGTAGGTCAAAGGTCAAGGTTACAGTGACCTTATATGGAAATTTGACTTCTGCACAATAGCTTCAAAACCATACCAACGACTCTCATAAAACTTCCTAGTTATATTGCATTTCACGGGACAATGAATTAAATCCGCATCATTCTGTTTATGAAACACTTAATTATATACATTATTTTTTAGTGAGTTTGCTTAACTGCGTTATAATTATATAACAAAAAACAGCGGTTAATAATACATGTGCATGGGATGAGCCTCTTTTATAGTTGCATAATGCGATGAGAGATACTAGTTGTACTTGTTAATACAGTATAGGTAAATACTGAAAACTTATACATTTGAATAGTGTCTTTTTCCTTGCTTACATCTTACCTTGCTTACATCTTACTTTTTGAAATCCTATATCAGGGCATTTTATGTTTACTTCAAAATGTCAAGATTAGATGCAAACGATTTTGTGCGCAGTTTATGCGTAGTTTTAATAGGGTGACATACTAAAAACATATGGGAACTATGTATATTCCAAAAGAAGCACAGAACTATTATCATATTAAACATATATTACTATGTACATATTTATGTATGATCATATAACCCCTTACTGACAATATCAACATGAACGGTAGAAATGATTACAATGAAACAAGCCAAATTCAACAGTAATGGTGCAGTATACACGCAAATACACTCAGGAGGTCGGTGATAAGACTTAATTCAAGGCTAACGGGATGGAAAACAACGTGTTTATCATAAACAAGGTAAAGAAATGAGAAAAACTGTCCTATATAAAAAGAAGATTGTTTACAATAAATACTGAAAGAGGATCTCTTGGAAGCAACAAACAAGTTTTAAAATGTTCTTTAAAGACAAGTTGCATTATTTCAGGACATGCATATACAGAAGGTTTAAATCTGATTGCTCAATACATGATACAAATGGCTCTTCAATCGTAAACCGAATATGTTCTCCTGGTTCATATATATATGGCAAGCCGTTTTTACATGTAATCACTATTTAGCGATATTACTGATATAAAAAATCAATTACTGATATCAAAACTATTTTTTCGATATCGCTAAATACCATATATTTCGATATCGAGAATTTAATTTTTTATATCGCTAATATAATTTTTGAAACCGCCAATTTCATTACCGATATCGAAAAATGATATAGCGATATCACAAATTGAAAAGCAATTATTGATATCAATAATTGAATATTTGATATCGCTATTTCAATTTATTATATCCCAATATAATTATTGTAAGAGTAAATATGGACTTCTCTCTTTAACAAAAACTGGCTCTGCTTTAAAAGGGTACCAGTCTCTCGTTTAATACAACATTTATTTATATTTAAGAAAATATCTGGGCAAACAATTTCAAATTATGGTGGTATGACACTCTTATCATAGAAATACCTTTGAAGTCCTTTGATTCATTCGGTTGTAATATTCCTTTTGACAAGTGCATCATTAATCATTAATCTGAAGTAGTCCTCGGTTCTTGTCTCAGATTAACAAACAACCGCCTAAGCCAACTTAAAGATAGAGCAACCACAAAATCAGCTTGACATATTGATAGTGTGTGCGTTTATATAGCCAAGAAAAACAAAAATATTGGAGTTGAACATTTAGTATAAGATAACGTCCGTATTAAGAAGGGAAGAGGCCTTAACTGATAAATTTTAGCATTTATCAATTTATATTTCGAAAAGTACATTTTATCTCTATAAAAGTTAAACTGGTGCACAATAATGAATCAAACATATCGGATAGGCCATCCGAGTTATACCATAACCATTAGAACCGTCCTTTTGAATTCACATGAATTTCTGTTTACATATTATGTTATCATTAGGTAAATCGATGAAATATACTCAACCATTTAAATGTTTTGGAACTTTTTCAGAGATTCAGTCTGGTATGCCAGTCTTGTGAAGAAAATTAGATTGTTAGTATCGTTCGGCGTCACAACAGAAGGGCTTCTCAAACTCGGCGTCACAGCAGAAGGGCTTCTCAAACTTAGCGTCACATCAGAAAACCACACGCCGCGAGAGATTGTTATCATTCTCAAACTCAGCGTCTAAACAGAAGGATTATCAAATTAGAAGTCTCAACAGAAGAGCTTATGAAACTCGGAGTCACAACAGAAAGGCTTCTCAAACTAAGCGGCACAACAGAAGGGCTCTAAACCATACACCGCGAGATTAGATTGTTAGCAGTCAGATGCGCTCTGGTAAAAAAACACATGTTAAGAGTGTGTTTGAAAGTAATATCGATTTACAGCATTCAAACACGTTTTTAAATATGTGTGTTGTGCAATCATATGGGAAACCTGTCTGAGTGGTTGAACATTTTATGCTTTATGACTAAAGTTGGTGAGAGAATCAAACTTTCATTGCATTTATTTGTGTGTAATTCAAATAAGTGCATCTGCTTATGACGAGAGTGTATTATATAATATAATATAAAGTAAACAAATATAAAGCGTATATATATTAGAGTTCATCAGCGAGACTCAATCTAGTGTTATGTTCCAACAGTCGATATTTTGTGAAACGAGATTACCTATGGGCCGCTCAAACCGAGATTATCTATTGGCCGCCTAAACCGAGATTACATATGTGTCGTCCAAACCGAGATTACCTATTGGCCGCAAAAACCGAGATTACCAATGGGCCGCTCAAACCGAGATTAGCTATGGGCCGCCCAAACCGAGATTACATATTGGCCGTCTAAACCGAGTTTACCTATTGGCCGCTTAAACCGAGATTAACTATGGGCCGCTCAAACCGAGATTAACTATGGGCCGCCCAAACCGAGGTTACCTATTAACCGCCTAAAGCGAGATTACCTATGGGCCGCAAAAACCGAGATTACCTATTGGCCGCCTAAAACGAGATTACCTATGGGCCGCTCAAACCGAGATTACATATGGGTCGCCCAAACCGAGTTTACCTATTGGCCGCCCAAACCATCAACATAGAATTTATAATGCTCTTGTTGTTTCTTCGAACGACTTGACGAATTTTTACCCTATTCTTTGTCGTATAATTTAACCTCCAAATCATTCAGCGTAATTCACAGACGTTTGATAAAAACACGAATCAGTTTGCCGCCGATGGATGAAACAGTTCGTCCCAGCTATTATATTCTAAAATAAGTATTTAGCAACAATACAAACCCCACAGTCCTTCTAGTGTCTTTTCTATTAATTTGATTCAAACATGCAAAACACATTTTAAAATAGCCTAGCACCGATTCATTACAAAAACAAGAAACGTGGAAATTCCGCGAAAACAAGGTTTGTCATTTGAAATGCTATTACAGTACCGGTAAGATGAAAATGAAATAACAAGCGGCACGTTTCATTCAAATATCTCATTCCTTATTTAGGTTATTGGGCGGAAACCGTTTTTTTTAGTAACTGTGACCTTGACCCAGTGACCCCAAATATAATCACAAGCTTCCTATCAATATACAGCAAGTTTCCTTCCAATATCTCTTTCCCAGCTGAAGTTATTGAGCAGAAACTTGTTTTTCTAATTTTAGAAAGAATGGCCTTGACCTTGAAACCAGTGATCCCAAATACTATCCCAAACTTCCATTCGACATAAGCTACCTACTCAGCAAGTGTTATTCTTAATATCATTCCCTACTTAAGTTATTGCGTGAAAACCTTTTTTCTACTTTTAGTAACAGTGACCTTGACGTTGACCTAAGTGACCCCAAATGCAATCCCTAGATTCATTTCCATATAAAGTTATTGGACGGAAACAAAGAGCATAACGCCGCACGCACGCTCGACTGCACGCTCGACAAGCGACATACCGAAACCTAATAACCAGGTTTTTCTTTATAATCGATGTAACTGCCGGGGCTCCTAGATATGCACTGTCGAGTACGAAACACAGTGTCGCGTTTTTTTAACACAGTGCAGATTTGACAAGATGGCGGACGAGCACGTGTGTGAAAGTAGGTGTCGTTTAAATATAGCTGTATTTCATGTATTTATTACTTGATTACCATCCAAGCTAAACCAGTGTGCGCACGGATGTTTTATTGCAACAAGCCAGCTCTTTATTAATCGTTTTAAGCGTATATACTGTGTACAAAACCGATGACTGTCTTGTTTTGAAAAATCGAAGCCAGGGACGGTCACTATTTTTGCTTCTTTTGAGGAATTTGAAAACTTTTTTTTTACATGCAAGATGTAAAGCAAACAATGTTTAATCTCCGGAATACAATGGAATAGTCTACTGGTTGTCAAAGTCGGCAGAGATATTATGCCCATACATATTGTCTTCAAGTTTCATCAAGATTATACATGTTAAGGTTATTGAGCGGACACTGCAAACATTATTAATTTTCAACAATAAAAGGGCCATAACTCCTGCATTATGAATGCGATCTGTTGACCGAAATAATGTTGTCATACGTATTGTCCCCAAGTCTCATAAAGATTGGATTTTTAGATTAAGTTATTTAGCGGAAGCTGCAAAAATCAAAGGGCCAACACTCAGGCATTATAAGTGCGATCTGCTTTAATTATAGAAATCGGCCTACATATTATTCCCCTCCAAGTATGAAGACAAAGCATTTAGAATCTCTCTTTTAAATGGTCGGAAAACAATTATTTACAGTGTGTAAACATAATACGACCCGCTTGTGTTGTTTTTAAACGGGCGTATGAAAAACTACAAATTAGCTCTATTTACCTCGTCTTTAGTTCGAGTCCCGAATATTACATTGTTATAGGTTTGAGATATGATTAAAATATCATACCAAAAATTTCACTTTCTCTTTAAATTATGTCCAATTGCACGTTTCAATAATATAAAACCTTACCTCATTTAATCCTGAATGAAACAATTTCGGAATTTATGTAAATTATTATCAAACAGTGCTAAAACCAAAGCGGAAGGGTATAATGATGCAACAATACTGTAACATTTTGACTTCCGCTGATCCGACAAAATGATTTTAGTCATACCATGATAAAAGAACGCCGCTCTTTGATCTAAACATCAAATGGAAATAGCAAAAAAAAAGACAGCTCGACGGGTTTAGAGGGTGCAACTTTCAAAAAAAGTTTACAACAGAAAAAGACTGTCACAAACGTGCTCGTCCGTCATCTTGTCAACTCTGATTGTAGAATGGCATAGTTAAAATCATGTGTAATGTTTTATTGTATATATTATTGTACTATGATGAGACTTTAAGAAACTATAAAACTATCTTCCATCACACCCTCGCGGCAAAGTTCGAGCAGGTCTATGTTAACCTGACAGTAACTGTTCGTAAATTATTTCAAATATTATATTTAGTATTTGTTAGACATCAAAACTATACGTGTAAGACACATCTGCTATATACATGTACATATAAATCCCTTAATAGCATAGATTACTAAATCTCTCTAAATAATAGCGAGCTCAGCTAGCATCGCGAAGCGCGCAAACGAGCTCTACGGTAACGCGAGAACCAAATACTACGGGGAAAAAATGTGGTAAAAAAGTCAAAACACAGTTAAATCCCTTGTTAAGGGGAGGTCATGGCTATATTCGTTCCAAACGCAGTTAACTCCCATATCTGTTTGGTATCTGGCCCATCCCTTTTCGCGTTGGATCGAGTCCATCTAGTTGGCCGGTTACCAGACTTCATTGTTAATGTGACGTCATTAGGCCTAGGTCAACCGTCTGGCAATTTATAAAATAATGGTGATTATTACCAGCTGAGAGTCAAGGTAACGGTATTTCTACCTAAATTTGAAAAGCTACTGCAGTATCGATAATCTTTAATACAATGTTTAAATGAAAACGCAACGCACTTTAGTGATATAGATAGATGTTACGGTAAAGTCGGTGGGTGGGGAAATGATAACCACTGCAGACTGCTGTTGCCAAGTTTCCAAGAAATGTGCGCGTTTTTATTTAGAATTCAGACGTTGAACGTTGCTTAAAGATTCTTTTTATTTAATGAAATGTTAATTACAAAAACTTGCCATGCTTCCAAAGCTTGCACACACCCGATATAAACCCATCATCTGCATCAGTACATATAACATTAATATGCATCTTCATCTAGTTTTTCATTTGCCTGACTCCAGTACATGCTTTTTAACATCCCTCTGCCAGGAAATATTTTCCTTTTTGCAGTGTTAAACAGTAGCTTCTTGAACATATATTTTTTAATGGCGTATCAACACATTATCTAAGGAGCCGCCCCAGACAGAAGAGAAGGATATATAGGAATCATTACAATTCAATACACGGGACTGCCCACTTTATGTCCGGCACATTCTTGGTCGGGATAGTAAAGAGGCAGCGTCTAAAACTTTCTCGTCTCTCACAGCTACGGGTTTGAATCCCACTGTAAGCTTGACTTAAGTGAGAAAGTGTCGATAATCACGCATGGCTGGAGGTATACAGTACTGGTTCTATCCATGAAAAAAAATGGGTCTGCTTCTACCATAAAAAAGTAGACCGTCATATATAGCCTAACAGGTGCTAAAATGACGTAAACATAACACAACATTCAAACATTGTATGTCCACATCAAAAAGACAAAGCTAAGAAATTAAACGCTTTCCCATGGGCACATGAAACACTCAGTGGTGCAAGTAAGATCTCTAGATTCAAAGTCTACCATGCTGTGTCACAACCGTTTCAGAAATTAAGACGTTTTAGACAAATGCTATCAATAGCGTTTGCTGAATCGGTTATAAAACTGTGTTTTGAAAATATGTGGTTCTTTTGTTGTTGTTTTTGATATTTTTTATATTTATCAGTGCCATTTTTGCCTTAATTAAGCTGCACCCTTAGATGTCCTGAATGTTCAAGAATGTCCAAGAAAAGAATATAGTATGCGTCAGTCTTCCATTGTTTGTGGTTGTTCTGCTTTATGTAGAACTCAGCATTAATAACCTGCAACAGATGGCTTGAACTTGCAACTCAACTAAAAAGGACTGAATGATCATTGCAAAAAATAGAATTCTATTATCGCTGAAAACAAAAACAAAACATACAAGGTACTTAATCAAGAATCAGTCGGATTACCACCGTCTCAAAATAGTACAAAATAAAATCCTTTTTTATATACAAAGGGAGTTATATTTTTTTCGCGTACAATGCAGAGACGGGGAAGCGAGCCCGAGCTGCATTCGTCTAGTGACATTGGCGAGAAGTGAGTGAGTTCAAGTACGTTACCCAGACATGATTGGATATTTTGTAACGCATCTGTGGTTGAGAGGGTAAATACGCTGCATTGGAAACCATCTCAACGCTGCGGGTTCGAATCCCACTGGGAGCTCGACTTGTAAATATCGATACTTATGGACGACGGGAAGTATACAGTACGTGTCTTACATGTTCTACCCAGGAATAAGTGAGTGGTCTGCTTCCACCACTAACAAATGTTGACTGCCATATATAGCCTAAAATGTGCTGGAAATGACGTTACACACCAAACAAACAAAAACGATTTAAGTTTTATTTCAATTGCCCGTAAGAAAAATGTTCTTGTCCGGTCCATGTGGTAAGTAGCATAAACATATATGGGTCCTTTATTCAAGGACATGCAGTTTTCATGTCCAGTCATACTCCTAAACCCCTTCTTCTTCTTCCGAGTAAAGAGCTAGGATCTTCATAGATCATAATTAGCTCTTAAAAAAATGAGACGCAACCTAATTTGCCTATATCTTTTCAATAGACCGTGTGTTGCACATTAAAGTAATGTTTACATGTTCAAGGTCAGTGTGAATATTGATGTACTTTTAGTGTTCTTCCAATAAGCTGTCCAACAATTTCAGATAATGAGATGAAACTTTACCCTATCATTAATATATTGGGCGTGAACATCACTTAATTTCAAGGCCAATCATCTTGCGCAAGACATTTTTCCTTGGCTTTGTCCGTCTGATGGGGATGGTAAATAGAAGTTCCAAAATACCAAAGGCTATCCTGTCTGCATGTTAAATAGTTATTACAATCTTTCTGACAGTAAGAGTAGGGTAGGGTTTCATGATTATTTTTTATTCTTCACCTCTCACTGAGGTGGCTCTAATAACCATAATGTGCTGATGATTGTTTTCATTTGCATTCCAGTGTTTTTTTTAATGAGTTGAGCTCGCTATGAGGCAGTGTTTTATTCATATTATTTTAATTGTCGATCAAATTAAGATTTCGTCAGGTTAAATTTTTAAATAGAATAATTATCCTGTAATTAATCATGCTTGATTGGACATTTGCGGGTAGAACGTGCCGTTCTTGTGAAAACATTTGTCGATGAGGTGAGAAAAAGCAGTCGCTTTTATTACCCCGATATCCGCTCAGGCGGCAATAAATGACCAATTAAAAGAAATAAAAAGTGATGTTTATATGGGTTTACACAATGCATTTGACCACTTACCATTTTTTTATTAGTTCAACTGCTAGATGTGTTTTGTAAGTGTTCATGAATACTTTAGACTGTTTTTAAGTACAAATAGTCAAATACGAAAAACAAAAGTGCGTGTGATTTTTAGGAATAGTTATAAACTAGAATTTATGATCTATCGGTATGTACACTTTTAATTAAAAAATAAATAAAGACTTTAATTTAACAATCGTGCATATAGATGTGTACTATGTGTAGATATTGGGTAAGTGTTAAGACACTTACCTTATTCCAACACTATTCGACATTACTCAAATAAGAAATTAAAATAAAGGTATACGAACAAATCGTATTTCTACTTGAATAATCTATACGTTTGTGATGCAACAAAATGATATTTTCCTGAAAGAAGAAAAAGTTAACACAATGAATACCTTTGTTTTTTAAAACGTAATCAGTGTACACAGACACAATTGTTTAGGCAAACAAATACCACTACGATACAAAATAGCTTATTTCTCATCTAATATAGTATTCCCATGTGGATAATTTTCGGTAGAAACAAACGTTTTTTATGAATTAAGATAATATTTCAGCAGAACGTGTAAACACATACACGGCCCGTCGTAAAGAAAAAATCCATTGATAGTGAGTCGTTAAAAAGCTTATTTCTCATTTATCATATCATTGTTCGAATAAGGTTTGCATATAATTGTTCGTTATATGCAATCGTTTCGATCTGGAGTGAATTTCTTTAGCAAGAAAACGGTTTTCATAACTTATAGATACTTTTTCATTAAAGTCTACGATTACCACGGCTACGTGTGAATCCCACAACTCCACGTTAAATTGACACGCGTGGACTGTCAGTTTTTATTACCAAGCAACACCGGTCCGTTCCGGTGTTTCATCTCTGTTCCGGTCCGTTTCGGTCCGTTAGGGTGAATATTTTAAAAAGTAGTTTACATTATATTTTATAAAACAAGTTTAAAATAATTATGAAGGATTGTTATTATGTCATTTTGCAATTGTAGAATTATATATTGTTGTGATAATATATTGAAGAAGATTTTAATTTAACCCCGTAACTACAATGTCTCAGTCTGTAACACGGAATTTGATTGGACGAGACTTTTGAACCTGTTAATAAACAATGCATGTTCACACATATGTATAGGTGCACCTGTAATTTTGTAGGTGCACCTATATATTTTATAGGTGCACCTATATATTTTATGGGTGCACCTACAATTTTATGGGAGCACCTACAATTTTACAGGTGCACCAATAAAAAGTGTATAGGTGCACCTATACTTTTTATAGGTGCACCTACATCTTTAGTTTTGACCCCGATCGTACACCATACAACATGGAGGGGATCAGCAGCCAACACTGTTGAATTTTGGGATTGAAAAGCTGAACTGTCATGCAAAAAGCGCACTTTTTCATTGATTTGTGTTATTATTACATTAAATTCACCCGAATGATGTATTAGACAGGATAATAGCGAGGATTGTGAGCATATAAAATCGATTCAAGATAACCAGTAGTCTTTATTGCCGACTGACCGTTCCAAGTCGGTAACCCTGTCTTCACCACCCTTTCTTCTTTCATTGTATTATCAAGTCCTTGTTAGCAGTAAAGTGCGGATCTGCGATGCCATTGCGTTCGGACGCTATGGTTTCTATAGGACCCTATCTCTCATTTTAGGAACATTTATTAGTGTTTGAGATATTTAATTATAATAGACATATACAGAGCTTTAGCGAAAGTAGAAATGGGGGTAAATCTATCCGTGAAGTAAAATAATAAAACGTGACGTCATCCAACATTGGCTTTTTCTTACATGTTACAATCAAGATCCCTTGTTTGTATTGCATTTTTGTATTTGCGGACATTCAATCGTTTGACTGATGTATGTTTTAAAGTTGTCTACGAGGAAAAATGCGCATCTTTGTCTCTTTGTCTCCTATATAAAATGAAGAAGTAAAATCAATTGTGCAATGACACCTATACTAGGGAACGTTCAGTGTGATTCTCGAAGGTAGAATTAACGATATCAAGAAAAGAAATTTTGATATCGAAATTTTAATTGCGGATATCGCAATTTCTTTCAATTCTGGATATCTCTAATTCAATTATTGATATCGCTAATATAAATTTTGATATCAGTATTATAATTAGTGATATCAAAAAATAATTAGCGATATCAAAAATGTAATTAGCGATATCCAGAAATGAAAATTAATTGTTGATATCTGAAATTGAATTTGCGATATAACTAATTGAATTAGCGATATCGAAAATAGAATTAGCGATATCTGTAATTGAATAAGCGATATCGCTCAATTTTTCATATTTGATATCAGTAATTGAATTATCGATATCGCTTAATACTGATTAAATGTGAAAACGGCCTGCCATACGTATATGTGTATCTATTCTATCGATATTTACAGATATATTTTCTCGGTTTAGGTCATGTCTCAGACTGAAGAAGAAATATTTATGTCTTCCCCTCCCCTAACCCACCCCGCGACATACGTCTCTCTGTCTGTCTATCTGTCTGTCTGTCTGTCTGTCTGTCTGCTTGCTTGCCTGCCTGCCTGCCT
This sequence comes from Cyrtodaria siliqua, assembly GCA_037043455.1. Classification (NCBI taxonomy): domain Eukaryota; kingdom Metazoa; phylum Mollusca; class Bivalvia; order Adapedonta; family Hiatellidae; genus Cyrtodaria; species Cyrtodaria siliqua. Next base: position 90,825 of record JAWPHD010003040.1, on the reverse strand, counting down.
GTCTGTCTGCCTGCCTGCCTGTCAGTCAGTCTGTCTATCTGTCAGGGAAACTGGCATGTTCTTGAATGATTGTTTGCACAGTATCAACTGACGGCACTCGAAACTAACAAACACGTACAAAGGAGAGCATGAGGTCACATTTGATCTCACCCCTATGAGCTTTAATTTGACATATAAATATAATTAATACAAGTTGCTTCTTACTAATCTTGTAATAGTTGTTGGTTTAATGTGCGTGATGTTGATTGACTGTGTTCTGTGGAAGCTCAATTTCTTGTTCGACTATAATACCTACTTTTTTTAATTCTTGTCTCTGCTACTTTTGTTAAACGACATGATGGATTTTGACGAAACCTTGTAGGAAGCATCAATATGATGTCTAGTTATACCTATCTTTGCTAGGTTCCTGATTGATGATTTATGTTGCATTTGAACATTAAAATTGTTTAAATAACGTTCCGATTCGATGATTTTTAATGGAGTTATGAGGCTTTGACAAGTGTTCTTTAAACTTTTTTCCGTGCTACTTCAGTAACTCTCTTAAACGGCTTGGTCGATTTTTGCATAACATATACGAAGGTTCAGTATGATGTGTGGATATGCAAATCTTTTTCGAGTTTCGTTTTGATCATTTTTGACTAAAGTTTGGGCCTTTGACAGTTTGACCGCTACTTCCATTTTACGGCTTGATGGACGTTGACGAAACTTGGTATGAAGCATCAGTATGATGCCTTTGTTTTGTAATATTTGTCACGTTTTGTTTTGAAGATTTTTAATTTGAAATGAGATTTAGATATTTGTTTTTTAAACCAATTGACATTGCTATTTCTTCTAAATAACTAATGAATGTTGACGAAAAGTAGTACGAAGCTTCTGTAATATGTCTACTTGCGCATGTCTTTGTCGAGTTCCTGTTTCATGATTTTACTGGGTTTTAGACTTCTGACATCAGCGCACCCTATTCACTTTCAAACATATGTTTACAAGGTTTTGCAGTGGGCAAAGACATATGTTTTTCTCCCAAAATATCTAGTTTATTATGTCACCAAATAAATTGTGATAAAGATTGAATATACTGTTACAGAAAATTATCACCAGGAGAAATAAAATATGTTTTATTTATTTAAATAGTAATGTTTTATGACATAGTTCGCATGACTGATGCTTGCATACCGGATACGGTTATCCGCGTTTTACATGGATGACGGAAAGCATGGGGTAAGATAAAAGTCGCGAGCCGATATCACCAATGACATTCGTATGACGTCATTGTGTAAATAAACATGAAAACTTTTGTAGTTGGCGACGTTAACACCCATAATGTAAATGATATGCAAGGAAAAGAACCAATCATGGGTATCCGGTTCAGAAAGGAAAATTCCAACACTCGGTATAATTGTTTTATGTAACATATCTGCTGAAATATGTTGGAAAAAAGGATTAAAATCACTTATTTCTGCAATCCATTGGGGGTATTGTGTTAAAATCTAGAAAAACATATAATACCAGTATAATAGAAAAATAGACTGTAAGCTAGTGGGAGTAACCCTCTCCCCAGGGGGAATTTTGTACACCCTATTTTTCTGAAAGCCCATTATGTGTAGAGCATTTTGGAACATGTACGTGTACCACCTGGCGACATGACTTAACCACGTTACCGGCATTTCGAACATGGTACATAGCGCTATATACGGTATACGTTATAAATAGAGAAATAGCGTTGAGCGACCCTCTGCGTACGGCCACTGGGCCGACCAAGAGATTTTGCGATACAACGGGACCGGTGGCAAGCCGTCGGCACCGGTCCTCGCTACGCGTGGCTATCGGCCGAAGGTCGTATCGGCAAAGGTCCCAGGTACATGTGGCACTCGGTCGCTAGTCCATATTAGGGGAAAGGTTACCCGAGTTCGAGTCTCGAACATGGCACATAGAGCTATATATAGATATATAGAGGGACATAGCGTTGAACGACCTTCGGCCGATAGCCGCTCGGTCGACCCACATATTTTGTGACACAACGGGACTAGTGGCCAGCCATCGGCACCGGTCCTCGCTACGTGTGGCACTTGGTCCCTAGGTCGTATCAGGGGGAAGGTTACCTGAGTTCGGGTCTCGAACATGCCACCTAGAGCTATATAATAACTAGCTTTGAGCGACCCTCAGCTGACGGACGCTGGGCCAACCCACAGGTTTTGTGGCACTCAGTCCATAGGTCGTATCAGGGGGAAGGCTTCCCGAGTTTGGGTCTCGAACATGGCATCTAGAGCTATATACAGTATAGTTATATAGAGAGAAATATCCTTGAGCGACCCACGGTCGATGGCCGCTGGGCCGACCCATAGGTTTTGTGACTCAACGGGAATGGTGGCATGCCTCGGTAAAGGTCCCTGTTACGTGTGGCACGCGGTCGCTAGACCGTATCAGATGGAGGGCTACCTGAATTCGGGTCTCGAACATGGCACCTAAAGCAATATACAGTATAGTTATAAAGAAATAGCGTTGAGTGACCCTCGGCCGACGCCTGCTTGTCCGACCTACAGATCTTGTGACACAACGGGACCATCTTGGACAACATGTTTGATTTCTTTTTATTGTGTTACACCTAAATTTCGGCTAGTATACATATGCATATTATTCACAGTCTATTTAACATTTTGATATATAGAAACCCTTACTTACAGACGAACACCAGTTTTTACAGCAACCTATTTGCACTAAAAATAAGTATTTTTGGTAATGAATGTGGTGTAACAGAATAGTTTTATTATGTTTGAAGCGCTTCTCAACTTATATTAATAAAACTACATGTATTATGTTTTTTACATATTTTTGATTTAATTAATATTCAATATTTTTAATGTACATTGAAATTTTAATTGTAATGTAAGGTAACATAGTTTTACATGCACGTTACTCACTAAAGCCCAACTCTCAGAACTGATGGCACACCTGTCTCATTTTGAAACATATTGTATGTTTTTTCAGAAAATCATACCCTACAAAATCCACTATGGGGGAAGAGGTCTACAGACAGCTCAAGCACTAGTACATGATGTGTGGTAGTTGTTCGGGAGGTTCTGTCAGGTCAATTTTTTGACAAATTCCTATAAGGTATCAGCTAGAGCAGGCTTGCATTTATTATTGCTTTTGCCTTCTTGTTTGCGTGTTTGTTTCTGTGTTTTGTGGTTGACTGTCCTCCTTGAATGCTACTTTCCCTGTCCGATCATTTTATATTTCTGTGTTTGCTTATAAAAGCAAATAAAATGTCAGCGTGCCATTCACTCCTTGGAAACATATGATGGGTCAATGGCAATATCGCCAATATCGCCAGGGGAGAGTAGGAATGTTCCATAGAAGAAAGACACTTTTTTCTCTCATCTGGCAATATGTCGTTGTAACATGTATGTTTAAATTACTTTCTGAAGAAAAAAATCCAGATTTCGTTTATGTTTTATTAAAAACACATTTTCTTCCAACAAAATAAAGCAGCATTTACCATCTTCTGATGGGTTTTCTGGTACATTATTGCACAATGGACTGCAGAAATGTTATAATATTATTTTTTCCGTTCTTTCTATGCACTTTAATTTTTTTCCCAGTACCTCAATGCATTACAGAAATCAGCTATATTAGTCATTGTTTCAACATTTTGCCCTAAAATATAAATACTTGAGCATATATGTTATATCTGATAAAATAAATGACTTGGATATGTATAGTGTGCAACATTTTATTGCTTTACTTTGATAAGTTTATGTTCAAACTATTTTCAAAAGATAATTCCATATTCCGTCTATTTTTGACGGAAATACACATTTTTCGCCTGAAAATTAAGGCAATATTTTAAGCACCATATTGTTCAGGACTTTTTTCTTCTTAATTATTGGACCTTTGTCTATCCAAAATGTTACAATATGTGTTTATTCCATTGTATTAAATATTTTTTTCTAAATGTTAACCCAATACCCCAATGGATTACAGAAATCAGTGATTTTTGTCATTGCCCTAAAATGCCAATATTTGAGCACATATGTTATATATGATGCCAGGAAAAACGTGAATATGTATGCTGTACAACATTCTATTGCTTCAATTTGATAAGTTTATATTCAAACTAATTTTAAAAAATAATTCCAGATTCCGGCGATTTTTGACAAAAATACACATTTTTCGCCCCAAATTTAAGGCATTTCCAAACATCATGCAGTTTGGAAGTTTTTTTCTATTTAATCACTGAACCTTACCCTGGCCCAAAAAGGTTACAATATTTCTTTTTTCTATGTTATTAGATATATTTCTAATTGTTAGTTAAATACCCCCATTGTATTACAGAAATCAGCGATTTTATTAAATCTTTTAACATTTTTACCCAAAATCTCAATATTTAAGTATCGGATCCATAAATTATATGGTGGGACATGTAGAGATTCGTTCCACTCATAACTCACTAAAGCCCCAACGCTCAGATGGCACACATGTCTCATTTTGAAGCTTAATGTATGTTCCTTTAGAAAATCATACCCTACAAAAAAACTGGGGGGAGGGGGTCTACAGCCAGCTCAAGAACTATTATGTTAGAATTCCCGATCTTCACCGGATACCCATGAACGATTCTTATACCATAAGTTATGAACATTTGGAGGCAAAGCATGCAAAGCCATCTTTAGTAAGCATACCGAGGCCAGAAAGAGAATGCGCACCTTTGAATTTGATTATGAAAAGATTAACACTGTTTTCATGACAATTTTTAAAACCTCATTATCATAAGAACTGCCATGTCGAGGATAATATTATCCTCCCATAGACTTAGAATTGAAACTGGCAGATATTCACAAAATAGAACTGATAGAAATCAAAGATATTGTACATTGTGTAATAGTACAGACTTAGAAGATGAATATCATTTTATTTTAATTTGTCCTTTGTACGAACAATTACGTAAACTATATGTTAAAAAATATTATTACAGATATCCCAGTGTTTTTAAATTTATTCAGCTGATGCAATCTTCAAGCCAGCAAGAGCTTTTTCGATTATCTAGGTTTGTTAGGAAAGCATTAATTATTCGCAATACTGCAATTGGACATGACATGTAAACTATTAAAACTTAAAATAGTAACATGAAACTATGTAATAGGAATAGTTAAATCATTATAACAGGGTAAATACGTGATCCAGAGTGAATGTATGAGACATTTTGGGCGTCAGAGTAAATGGGTGAGTTGTATGAGTGTATAGTATGTATGATTTGTGTGTTTGTACTTTTTCATTGTTGAATGTAAAAATTGCATTGACATGTCACATATTAACAAATGTAATATGTATTTATATGACAAGAAACAATTGTTTAAGTCATAAATAAAGAATATGTTCTGTTCTGTTCTGTTCTGTATTCCCTTTTCTCGTCCTTCCGTGATTGCTCATGATTTATAAATTTGTATGTAATGGCCTCACTCACTTCTTTCTGACGTCATGTCATTTTAACACAGCTACTGTAGCTGTGTATTCTGTATCTGTATTTGAGAGAAAGGTTATATTTTATTACTTTGTTTAAACTTTTATTTTTATTTCGATTTAAAAGATAACAAATGTCAGATATTTCAGTTTTGCTTAATATATATAATATATATAGCTTGACAGATTAAGAAGCAAATTCAAATAATTGTGTCAATCCTTAATGCAAGGCGCATACATATTTATTAGGAATTTTATTATGTGACAGCACTGTAGCTATTATAAAAATAATGTAATTTAATTTAGTTGCCTCTGACCTCTTCCTAGATGTCTTCATAATTCGTGAGAAAGCGTCTGGCTGATTTCAGACGAGATATACCTATGGTCAAAGTCAGTTTACATCGTTTCAATTGTATGTTTTTAACTCTTTATGTTTTTTCTCTTTTTTTTTGCCAGACAACTTGATGCTTGCTTTTGTTATTGCCAAATATATATAAACTGTGACCTGGATTGTTAGCCTTTATCACCAGTTTATATTTAACACGTATTATTCATTTACACCATTTAGTCATTCTAAATTAATTATATTGATAATGCATTATTTCGTTTGACTTGTTGCCAACAACGATATCGTTTTATTTTCTTGCACATTTCAATTGGTGCGAATACTTTAAACTAGGTTAACACGGAAGCACTTTATTTAGTTTTATAATTATGTCGCTTTACTGCATTTGTTGTAGTTATGTTGAACGTATATATATTTAGACTACCCTTTCATTGTCTATAATGAACTTGTATGCCCCCGGCCTGGTACCTACCCTTTCATTGTCTATAATGAACCTGTATGCCCTCGGTCTAGTAACATCTGCCTCTGTATCCATGGCAACAATCTTCTCCGTAACTGTCTCACTTGGATTATCCTTGTTGATGAATGTTACCCAAGCTGCCTAAAAGTTCAATAAATCTCATCTAATTATATAGTGATTGGGTATTGTAACTTCTAATGAACAATTAACTGTGAGGTTTTATAAGAAATGGGATAACTTACGTTTTGTATACAGTATAATTTATTTGACTTAAAATGTATGAAAATTGGCATTTAGTTTAAATAGGTAAATTTGTAAAATGCTTGTAAGCGCTTTTTGTATGGATGTTTAGAAACTCTCAATATTATATATACTCAATACAATATAAATGCCTAAGTTATATATCTACCAACGCCTCTGCGACACATATAAACAAGCATGCATTATCAAAACAAATAGCTTGAAATATCACCAAACCAAATGAGTTTGAACAATATAGGATCAAGTTAATACGATATAGAACATCCATGAACAAACAACGACAAACCTTATATGCATCCTTTTGCATATTTGCCCCAATATAAACTGAGGCAATCACGATTCCAGCAATGAGTGTTAGACCAATAATGCCGACCACAATCCCAATAAACCATTGTGACCTATTGCTTCTTGTTGTCACCTAACAAAATAACAAATACAAATATCAAATAGTATATTGATAGTTAATTTCTTCTCCTCTGGGTGTTTAGTTAACAGGACTTTTATAACAGGTAGTGCGGGCGGTGCATCTCCTTTGGGTGTTTAGTTAACATGTCTCTTATAACAGGTAGTGCGGGCGGTGCATATGATTCATGATACATTTTGAAAACATTGATATCAATCAATAAAAAGATTATTAACAATGCATAGTTTAGAATTGTTAACTTATTCAAGAGCCATAACTCTATAATGACAACATTTTGTCCAAACATTCTTCTATGATCCAGAAATCTTCATGAATAAAATAACACAGTAATATAACAGATAAAGGCCAACCTGGCTCTGAATCGCTCACATGATATTCTTCGCAAAAATGACAAAATTGTCAAACAAGCTTATAATTGCATAACAGATTAGATCACACAGTTGATTGCATGCCATCCCAAATTTCCGCGCCTGCCTTAAAATGTTTATGAACAATAAGTGTATATATGGTTATTGAGTCTGGATCACAACTGTTTCCAAGTTATGATCCAAGGGCTATATCCGCAGGGTTGCGGATTGTCCTCGGGGTCAATGATGGTTTGATGGTTTATCCTTCTGTTCATGCTCAGTAAGTGTATAATATTAGTTGGTTATATAGTTGGAATTGCAACAGTTTCCAAGTTATAACCAACGGGTTTTGTCCCCAGGATTGGGGATATACCCAGGGTCGATGCTGATTGGATGGTTGTATCTGTCTATTTATGCCCAGTAAGTACATGAAATGTTACAGAGTAAGGAACTCAGCGGTTTCCAACGTTATGATCCAGAGCCTATGGACGAACTCTCGGACCGATGGTGCTGGATGGTTGATTCCGTTTGTTTATGCCCAGTAACTGTATACATTGTTATACGATGAGGATCTCAACGGTTTCCAAGTTATGACCCGGGGACAATGCCCCCAATGATATGGGCGGACACCGTGGCCGACGATGGTTAGCTTGTTGTATCTTTTGGGAACATCCAACCCACTATTTGTGGTTTTAAAGTAAAATACCGCTTAATCCGGTGTCAGGGGGCGTGAACATTTTTGCAAATTATATTACTTCTCATGAACAGACCCAATAACATCACAACTGTCTGCTACTTTTCTCTCTTGTTTGTGTTTGTTTCTTCCCAGGGATCCGCTTTTCAGTATTGTCACGCTAGCGTTGTTCAGTGCTGTGTGGCGGCTGCAAAAAGACGCCCCGACTACAAATCAGTGTTACTGTCCTTTGGAATCATCAAACCCACACTTCGTGTTTTTAAAGTAGAATACCGCTTACACCTGTGCTAGGGAGCGTGAGAGATGATGCAAATTATCTTACTTCTAATGAACGGACTCAATAAAACCGAGTCTACTACGCTACTTTTCTCTCTTGGTTGTATTTGTTGCTCCAAATGGATCCCATTTTCAGTATTTATGTTCATGTTCAGTAATTGTATTATGTATTATATTATTTTCTTATATAAATCTATGTTAAATATGTGACACCTGAAGTGGAACCAAATTTAACCCCGTGGTCTCGATTTGAACAAACTTGATAGACGACCATAAGCTTATTGAACATGCATAATTCTAGACCGTTTGCTCGTGTATTGTACAGACAACAAGCTTTTAAATATTTTCTTCTGTACCTCTATGGAAAACTTACCCTCTGGGAGACGCCAGATTTGACCCCATTTGAACAAACTTAGGACCATACATTTATGCTACACTGAATATATGAGAGCTCCATACCTTGTTGTTTCCTAATATGTTAAAGATGTGATCCCTGGCACGGGTTTTCACTACACTTTGACTGGTACACGTACTTTTAATGAACAATAAGATATTTAAATATATATATTTAAAAATCTCCGACGAATTCGTACACATTTCACGAAATAGTATAGTTTATTTGATTGTTTGTAATCCATAACTTACAGATAGCAAACAATAAGCCATTTCATTCACATGTATGTATTAGACATATTATATATTATATTATGTTACAAACATAATTATTGTGAAAGTCTTATGTAGTAAACCAATTATCTTTGTGCAAAAACATATAGTTTTTATGTAATGTAATCTGCAACTACGTTTCTTATAACACATTGTTCTTTCTTCGGGAGAGCAGAATATCACTTAGTAAAACATTATATTTATTTAGTAATTCAACACTGTCTTAGTATATATACTGCTGAAACATCGCCATATAAACTCAAAACCTACCGTTGTATTAGCATTTCTTTCATAATTTATTTACGAATTAATATAAATAAAGCTATATCCAATAATAAATAAACAGAAGTATTAAAAAATAAATAAATTTGTATTCCCGCGAAAACTGTGATAATTAAATGTTAATTTCCTAAGTTATAGAACTAAACAGCCTGAGCATATAGCAAATAATATTAACACCTTTCACTTACTGTTTCTGCCGGCTGCTGAACAGTGGCCACACATTGTTTCAAATCGCCACTTCCTAACTTTGGCTTCATTTTGACCAGTCCTGGTTTTGCCTTTGGAGTACTTAAACAATAGTTTTGATGCATTCAATGCAGTATAACTATGTTTAAAGCCTCACGTTTAGGGTCCCCTTTATATATGTTTCAATCCTTTGAAAAGTGCACATGTTACAGCATCTTGAGTTAATACGTGCTATCTAAAATGTAGAGTATATTATTTTTAATTTTGTAAACACTATAAATAAACTGTGGAACTTGAACACGCATGAAATACGATTATTTACCTTTCGATTAATACCTTTCGACTACCTAGATCATCAAGTTGCGTGGTAATTTTTCATAAACATGATGTTTTAGCAATACAGTGCATGGTCAATTGATTCAGGGTTGTTACCCAAACTTTGCTGAAGTACAGATATGTTATTCATAATAAGACTGCTCCAGAAAATACTATGATAGCAGCAGAAGCCATGCAATCAACCATCTGGCATGGACATTAACAAGAGGCCATTGTACCTCAAAGCAATCGCGTGAAATCCGGCTGGAAGTGGGACAATAATGTGAATATTTGTGAGGGGGAAACAGCCTGTATTGAATGTTTATGCTACCTTGATAAAGGTCATATGCAATGTCACAATGTGAGGCCACACTTTAAAAAAATAATGTTAGCCTTTTCCCGACCGATCCGAAAAAATAGACCCTACCCAAATATTTTAGAAACCTTTTTTTTAAATTTCCGGTCACATTGAGATGCCGTTAATAATAAAAGTACATTCGCTGATTCTTTAGTACATTTTCGAATCATGGTCCTCTATGACTAGACATGTGATCACACGCTCTACCAGAGTCACATATTGTAGACTGCTCCACAACCGTGAAATTAAATTGTTTGAGTTTGAAAAAAGAGACATGAAGCAGTCTACACATGTTTAATATGGATGCAATGCATGACAACTCTAGGTAGAGATTGATGTTTACACAGTTGATTGATGCAGATTTTTGTAAAATAATATCTGGTCGACGGTTACGATAAAACTTTTAAATTAAATTTACTTATTGTGTAAGATAGATTGTAACGGCGCAAACATTCAAATACCTGGATCGAGGTACTCAATGAAGTTATCAACGATTAATCAGGACTTTTTTTACAAAATGTGTTTATGAGTGAGGGTGCATATGCCGTTAGCCCTGTCCGTCCGTTCGGACGTTCGAGTATCCGTCCGTTCCGAAAGGTTTGTGTGTTTATCTCCTTCCATTTTCAACCGATTGTTTCGAGGATTTACAGGATGCTTACCTATGATGTCAAGATGTGCATATCGATTCGGCGTCAAATTTGACCTTGTATTAGCCGAGTTAAGGACCTTTTTTCGTCAAAGATAACGTTAAGATACATTGCATATCTATCCCTACCATAGTTTTCAACCGACTGTTTTAAAACTTTAATGGATGCTCACCTATGCTGTCAAAATGTGGATATCGATTCGGCGTCAAAATCGACTTTGTATTACCTGAGTTACGACCATTTTTGTCAAATGTTATGTTTTCCGTTGATTGATTTAGTGGGTTCATGCGTGCCCCAAGGTCACATTTCTAGTTTTTAATCTTAATTCTTGCGAAACATTACAATTTAATAGCTTTCTGGAAGGTACATATATATTATTGTTTAAAGACAAAAGTTATTTTTTATCAAGATCAAACACGTTGAAAGCTTTTTTTCAAAACCGGAAGTCACCTGTTTACAGGACTACAATTATGTTGTGTGTTTTTTTGTTGTTATTATTTTATTTGTTTTGAAAAATAATTATGTCTTGAAAATTAACAACTTGTTGTTTTTTATACCTAGTATATTAATGCTATCTTTCAAAGTCATTCGAGTTCTTTTTAATATTTTGTGCGAATCTGAGACTGAGAAAATTGTAGATTTTATTTCAGATAGGCTATGTTCATTGATGTGTTCTGAATGTTGACCATTTGAACAAACTTGGTAGTTTATGGTCCTCTATCAAGTTGTTCAAATGGTGACCATGGTCCAATTTGGCCTTGTCCCAGGGGTCACATGTTTTACATGGACTTATATAGGGAACATCGTCTTCTCTGAAACCACAAGGCATATGAGTTCTCATATATTGCATGTACATTAGCTTGTGGTCGTTTACCATTGTTGTTCAAATTGTGAACCTGTGGTACAATCTGACCCCGCCACAGGGGTCGCATATTGCACATAAGAGTTATATGGGACAAACTTTAAAAGATCTTCTTCTCGGAAACTAAAGTCAGAGCTAGAGGTCTAATATTTTGCATGGACCATATATATATTAAAACTTAAAAACTCTTCTCTGAAACCACAAGGCGTATAGCTCTCACATACTTATCACATGCAGCATAAGCTTAGGTCCTGTAACAGGTTTGTTCATTGACAAATGACAAATGACACTAGTGTCAAACCTGGCCCCGCCTTGGGGTCATAGTTTTACATAGAGTGTCATAGTTTCACATAGAGTTATATAGAAACATCGTTAGCAAATCTTCTTCTCTGAAACTAAAAGAGATAGATAATATTTTGTATGTACAGGTCTAATACTGTGAATGTACAGTAGCTTATGGGGTCCTCTACCAAGCCTGGTTGAATTACGACACTGTGTTAAATGTGTCCTTCCCTTGGGGATACACTTCTATATGTTTTATAAGAGGAAATCTTGAAAATTCTTGAAAATTCTTCTGTTAACTTACCGGACTTGTTTTATACTGACGAAAATGGAGTGGAAACAGGTGAGCGAATCAGGGTCATTTGGCTTTCTTGTTTTAAAACCTGTGTATTGATTTTCATTCATAACTACATGTCAGTTCAATTTATTAATTAAAAACTGGCTTTTCTTTTCTTTTGTTAACTTTTACAAAAAAAATAAAGGCCTACCTACCTACCAAACATTTGATATTGAAGTCGGGAAATTGCAAACATACATATGTTTAATGGTGGCCTGGGCACAAATTATTAAGTAACAACTTGTATTTAAACTGAATATGAACTATCTAATAAGTACTAAACATGTAAATACAACAATCAAAATGTTGTTCGAACAATGGGTAAAGGTCATTTCCTTTTTTTCTGGTGTATTCAATTACTAAACATATTTTAATATAAACAGTTATTATTACTAAATATATATCTAAAAGTTAGAGAAGATGTTTAAACATGTTCCTAAATACGATAAACTATGGACAATTTATCTTGAACAGTTATAACCCAGTGTTAATATGTGTACAACTTTGGCCAAGTACCATGAGATGATATGCAAACTATCATATTTTTAACAATTATTTTTTCAGAAAGAAATATTTTGCAATATTTCGAAATTAAACTATGTAACACTGTGAGAACTAGGAAAGGAAACAACTCAGACACATGAAGGTTCATAATTTGCACAACCTTGGTGAAGAACGTTTATAACATACCTCATTCAAAATTTAAAAGACCTAAACATTATATTGTTTAATAATTATCTTTATATGTCAAATTAAGGCTCCTAATGGTGAGTTAAAATTTGACCTCATGTTCTCCTTTTTACTGGTTTGTTAGTTTCGAGTGCCGTCAGGTGATACTATGCAAACAATCATTTAAAAACATGCCAGTTTCCCTGTATGTTTCGGTGAAGCTGCATGTAGTCTGATAGTCTTTCATTATGTGCTATTTTGATTTGACATAGTATAATTTTGTAATTAAAGAAAACGTTCATATACAATGTAAATACTTATTACATATATGTTATCTTACTTGAAATTTAAAATGTCTATACAAACATAAAACTCGATTATTTTCTACATCAGTTCCATTTGTGAACAAAACAATCTATTAAATTTTGTTTAATCAACAAATGAAAAGATTTCATATCAATACAAGATGGGTCATTCCAAACATAATTATAGCCACAGTCAGTTATAATGGTTTTAACATTGCTGGCCCAATTCTTCATTCCTCTTTCACAATCTCTCACAGCATCTTTATAAAAAGTTGATATTAAAATGTTTTTTGAATCGACCACCTTCCTCCAATACTTTAATATTTTGACATACCTTAAAATATACAATGGGTATCTACCTAGTTCTCCATAAATACCGGAATTACTAGTAGACGTTTTAACCCTTAATTTTTTTACAAAATGTCAAATGTATTCTTTCGATCTTCTTTGACGTTGTAAAACCCCAAATGTCTGCTCCGTAGCTTAATATAGATCCAACGAACGCATCAAATAATTGGCAAAACGTTTTTGGTTTAAAATTGTATTTATTTTACATGTGCAATTAATATATTCAAAGCTTTAAATCCTTTACCTGCTAAGGTCTCTTGATTTAAATAGTATGAATCCGTATAATTAAAAACAGTTCCGAGATAGTTAAAATCGTTAACAACTTCTAAATGATTTCCGTTATAAACCCATGTCTCATTAACTAAAAGATTACCCCTTTTTCTAAGTACATATTTAGATCTACTATATTTTTCTTGCAGTGTTTGCTTGTGATATTGAATGACGAAACGATAGAAGATGGTAAACTATCTGCATGTTACGTGGCTAAAATCTATCAGAAGATAGATATCGAAGAACTCAAGACAGAAATGACGGAGGCTCAAGTAAATGTCTTTCTTGATGTTCAGTTTATTTGGCTTATCAAGTTAGTTCATTTAAGGCCTTTCCAGCGGTTGCATATTCATTTAAGTCATATGTTATACTGTTTATTACATATACTTTACATTGCTATATGAGAGAAAGAGTGAATAACTGGGTAAATAGAAACATACTGTGATTAATTCATAAATTAAACTTTAAAAATGGCATTTACATTGGATAAAAATAAGTATACAATGAAAATAAATGCCATTTTTTCTTGGGGTTTCCTCGTAAATCTTTCATTTATAACAGTCTATTGGATCATTTTGGAATTGTTTTGTTGTTGGAATTTTGGGTTTCTGTGTTTCAAGAAGCTCATTACTCATGTAAGGTAAAACCTCACAGAACACAGTAAACCCAAAAACACGCAAAAGGACAAACATGAATGGCAAAGTTAACAAATAATAAAGTCATATGATGTCACAAACACAAAAAAAGTTGACAATAGGGTTACCGCCTTGGAACGGTCAGTGGCAAAAAAGGCCGCTGGGGATTTAAACCAGGTTCTAGGGTGATAAGCCTTGAAGATATGTGTACAAAAATGAGATGCCAGGGCGATAATGTAAACTTAAGTTTAACAATTTTGTCATGAGGTTTATACAAGATTGTAATATTTACAATAATAGCTGCAGTAATTGCAGGGCCATTGTATATCAAATGACCACGTTCGATTTTACCTTGCATTTCCTCATTCTTTCATTTCATCAAATATGACTCTTGACTCCATAATGTTTAGATTAAATTGTGTAAAATTGTCTGTAAATAAATATTAAAATTAAAAGATAAGTAGACATATCTGAATACTGAAAAGGGGATCTCTTGTAAGCTTCAAACACAAACAAGAGAGAAAGGTAGCATACTCGTGTTACTGAGAGGTAATATAATATGCAAGGAGAAATTTGGAAATCGCCGAACACGATAAATACAAAAATTATTGCAGTGAAAATACAGGATACTGTTCACGCTGGATTATCATGGCTTGTGGAAAAGATTTAAAGCTTGTTTAAAAACTGTTATACAATTTGTATGCACATTTATTCTTTTAGATATATACAACTTTTTTTGTTATTATCGAGTAAAACATTAAATGAATGCATAGTCGTATCACACAAACTAGAAAATTAATGACCAAATGACCAATTGTCTACATTTGTAACTATATTTTTCTTCAGATATATCGCACGATTTCTTTTGAAATCAATATCCGTGTGTATGAAGCAACAAGTAGATATCAGCACGCTGTCTACGAAGGCTCAAGTAATGTGTAATGGTCGGAATGTGCTGGCTGTTGAAGACGTTACTGCATTGGGTAGGTTCACTGTTTGTTTTTAATATGCCAAAATCACCCGTTTCCACCACTGCATAAGTTTAGATCGACAAACTTGATTGCGGAAAATATATATCATGGAGAGAAGAAATATGACAAACTACTATCTCGGGAAAAGTGTCTGTCTTGACAGACAAATGTATACAGCCACAGATGCAGGTCATACTACATCAATTAGCTATCCCTTATAACTCAGTTATTTGACAATAGTATGTATCTAGCCAAAAACGTTATTTACTAGAGTTTAGGTCCACTGTAGTGTAACTGAAAAATGTATATAATTATTTTACGGATATATTTAAACCGTCGAAAATTCCCGATATCATACTTGTTTTAATTGGAACATTATTTATAATTTGGGTTCGGACATCGTTGAAGACCTTAGAAACCGATCAAATATCTGGCTTGCCGGTGGTAGGAGGCGTGACAGGTGTTATAATTACCTCTCATAAACAGACTTAATAAAACCGAGTCTGCTACTTTTCTCTCTTGTGTGTGTTTGTTGCTTTCAAGGGATCACTTTTTCAGTATTTATTTCTATATAAATACAAACATATAACACACATAAAAATAAAATTTGGATCACCGTTATCAGTATTTATTAAAATTCACACTAGCGTTCGTTTAGTGCAGTGTGGCGGCTGTAAAATGTCTCCCCGTTCTACGAATCAGTAGTGTTATTGTTACTGGTCCCTTGGGACCAACGAGCCGAATATAGGTGGCTTTGATGTAGAATACCGCTTAAGCCGGTGCTAGTGGGCGTGAGAGGTGTTGCTTCTTTCATTACTTCTCATGAACAGACTCAATATACCGAGTCTGCTGCTTTATTCTCTTAATTGTGTTTTTTGCTCCAAAATGATCACCTTTAACAGTATTTATTCAAGTTATCCAAGCTTCTTAATAAGAATTAATATGTGTAAGTATGTTTGTTAAATATAATGAGACTATATATTCTTCTTAAAATAGTTTTCAGAAAAAATAAAAGTTCCAATTGTGATCATAAATAGATAAACATAGATAATATGTATGTATATATATATAGAAAGTAGAAAGATATATAGACGTATATAAATGAATGTATTCTTATTTTCCAGAATCTTTCAAACATGGAAAACGACCAAAACGCGATAAAACAACTACAGAAGTTAGTATTTTGTGGGGTCTTTTTAAGTGGAAAAAGACAGTTGAAATTTGAGGACCAGGATTATGCAGCGATACTTCGATTCAGAAATAAAACAGGAAATTCATGAATAACCATGACTCGTAAAAGTATCCTTAGGAGAAAATACGTTCATACGGTGTCAGACTAGCCAGGAAGTTACTTCCGGGTCGTAGGATGCTAAAATATTTCCATGAAAAAATCCGAAGTTTCTAATTTGTATGTGTTTTTCCCGAGATTAGTTTTTATATCAGTGTTAAATCAGTCTGATGTTAAAGTATTATGTCTGTTGTCATGAATAGTAAGTAGGTATTTTACTGTGTTTGTCAGTAAATTTTCTTTGGATATATACAGCATCAGCACAGAGGGTATGAAGTTGTTGACATATCTCTTTATTTCAAAACACGCATAGTGTGAATGAATGACGCGAAATGTTGCAAAACTGAATCGGAGTTTTATTCCAAATATGGGACCGTTTGCGAGCCAAATGTGTGTAATTCACAGAATTAAAATGAATTTAAGCGAACGAATGATGTGTTACTTGTAACTTTTTGCATTGTGTTAATTGGGCTGAATTTCAGATATTTTTGAACTATTTTGAAAAGACAGGCCCAAGTTTATATAACAGATAATTAACTATGATTCCAAGCATTTGGTTTTGAAAGTAAATATAGATATAAAAATCGAACAAGAAAAGCAGCATTCAAGGACGACAGTCAACCACACACACACACACACACAGAAACAAATAACACATTTAAAGATGAATAAAAGGCCAAATAAGACATCACAAACACAAAAGGGTTGACAATAAGGCTACCGCCTTGGAGCGGTCAGTAGCAAAAATTACATCTAGGGGTTTAAACCAGGTTTCAGGTGCTTCAAACCTCACACTTACCCTACTGTCATCCCAATTAAACGGGACAGTGTCAATAAAGAAATCCCCTCCATGAACTATTCTCTAACCAACAAAGCAGCATTAATAGGCAATATAAGTAAACAACAAAGCTGCTCGTGTATATATAAATACAAAAAGACAATAGCCTATAAAGCCACAAAGAAGATACTCAATGACTTGGCAGAAGCCAGAGCAACAGGAATATAAAACATTGAGGGAATGACAGGACAAGACTGCAGACATACATCAAACGTCACGCACGCAATGCGTTGCAAAATGATAGGGTCATAATCTCTTTTGATAAACCTTTTAACAAGTTTAACAAAGATACGATGAAAATGATTGTGAACAAAGTTTGTAAATCACATCACCATAGAAGTCACGTTGTGATAGTCCTTGTCGCAGAAGAGTTCTTAAATTACTTTTATATTTTGAAAGAAGATCAGGATTACGATAATAACATTTTGCAAAGTTTTTACGCAGTTTATGGTAACGGTAGCCCTGATGGAATAGCTTTTTAGTTAAACATAGATAACGAATATTAAAGTCCTCAACTCGAGCACAAGCTCTAGAAAACGAATAAGTTGAACTACATAAACCCCATAATAATGCTCGGGGAACATCCCCATCTAAATGGGGATACTTAACAATATCAAAATTAAAATCATCTCTCTAGTCATTGATTTTGCTAAATATTTCACCATTTTCAATAGTAAATCGAGAAAAGAGGCGTTAATATCAGAAATATTACCTTTATTAAGTTGAAAGTCTTGAGGATATATATTATCAACCATAGTAGACATTGATTGCATATGTATAGATTGACTTTCCACTCAACATGTGTTTTAATTGCTGACGGAACATATATTCATAAGACAGCGAGTTTCTTTTAGATAAATACATATCAGATGGAAATGCCATGCCGTGGTTTGCCTTCAATAGTGTAAGTCTATCCCTCACAGCTCGGTTCAAATCAAACTAGTCTAACATAACATTCTTTGATAAGTTTTCCATACTTTTCCGAATTTAATAAATTGTCCAAATCGGAGACAACATATTGTTAACAGTCTAACAAATAATAGCAAAAAAGGTTATGGTATAAAGATAAACTTGCAAGATCTCGATGACCCAATTTCTAAAAGAAACGCTCAAATGCGGTACAGAAGAAACCCTGAACAGTTCTGGGAAATAGCAAACCGGTTATTTAATGACATTTTGTTTTTTTGATATTTCTGTACGTTTTGAGGAATTTCGGATAGGTTCTTAATTTAATTCAGGAAAAGGAAAATAAGAACATTTGATGACGCGGAGAATTCAAAACAGAATGGACTTGAGTAAAAGAAAAAACAAGAGGCCCAAGAGGGCCTGTGGACGCTCTACTTGCTAAGAAAAGAAATATAAAAAGATCGGACAGGGAAAGTAGCATTCAAGGAGGACAGTAAACCACAAAACACAGAAACAAACACGCAAACAGACAAACAAGAAGGCAAAAGCAATAATAAATGCAAACGACATCACAAACACAAAAAGGGTTGACAATAGGGCTACCGCCTTGGAACGATCAGTGACAAAGTAGGCCACTGGGGGTTTAAACCGGTTCTAGGGTGCAAACGGCTCTTATATAAGGGGTTGTCGTTATAAAAGTCCTATCGTTAAAAAAATTGTAAAAAAACCCCAAGACAACAACACCCACAACAGAAACTTAAACCCGTGAACCATGCTAACAATTTTTAAACAACATGCCCTATTTCTAATTTGGTATGGTTATTTAGGGACTCGAGGCACAACAATTGTATAAAATAGGTTTTGACCGCCTGCAGAGAGGCCCCTTTATGTATGTGATCATAACCCATTTATATATAATTGTTGTGCCTAGAATCCCTAAATAACCATACTAAATTATAACTGGGTTGTTTTTAGTAAAAGTAGATGTCTTCTACAGTAGAAAGGGCCATAAATCCGCCAAAAAACATTCAACTTGAAGATGGAAGATATGTGCAACTACACTTGGTAATGGTTATCCTGACCAAGATTCATTGAAATCCAGCAGGGGATCCGAAGAAGTCGGGACAAAGCTTATGTATTAAAATCCTTAAAGCGCCATAACTCCACCAAAAATAATTCAACTGGAACAAGAAATGATTTACACAACCAAGTTTCGTTGAAAGCCGAATGGTGGTTGAGGAGAACTAGTCCGGACAAAAACCATGTAGAATAGAATAAAATAATGTTATTGTCCAATTATGGGCCATACAGATGGCATTATAATCATAGTAATACAAAACATGTTTTAAAAAGAGTATGTTCTAAGTTTACCAGTTTGATTTAAAGCGCAATCTGAAAGAGGCTTGGACCATTTAATTTTAAAATCCTGAATAACCTTATTCTTTATAATCCGAATTAATTTTGTGCCATTAAGTTGTTCGGGTGAAATATTTAGTTTATCTAGAAGGAAATAGATGCTTGAATTCCAACTGGTCTTATTTTTATATATAAATTTACACTTTTATTAAATGAATAGGATAAGAATTCCGATTCGGTAGAGGAAACTTTTTAAAAGTATTTAGCAGTTGCTACCAACACATCTATGTACAAGTAAGTTCACCCAAAACTTCATCATTTGTGGCCTTTTTATGCGTGATTAAAATATATTTAAAAAATGTAATGTGAAGTTTATCACACTCCATATTGGAAAAAGACATATCAACATTAAAGTCTGTATTTTTAATAACTGAGGAAGCAGTCTTTATTGTTCCCCATATTTCAAAGGAATATAGATAAAGTGGCGTTGCTTGTGCAGTGTGGCGGCAGTAAAACGTCTCCCCGCGCTTTCAATCAGTATTTGCAGATCGCTGAGCACGATACTTATATTTAGTGATCGGTTGTACATTTTCATTTTTTTTTGTTTCTTTACTTTATTTTCGATTCGGTGGTTCCACTACTCCGGCCGATAAAAGGTTCTGGCTATTGTTTAACCACTCTGCTTTTTAATTTAGTCTTTTGACTGTTACTTGCGATACGCAGGCTTCATAACCGCTAATCCCAACTAAATTCCTTTTTGTTTATTTCTCTCTTCGGGGCATACCATTTTATTAGATCCTGAGACCATACGCCTCTGGATACGGGATGAAATAAAGACACAAATATTGCTATAATAATATATAATAATAAACATATCAGGATGTATCAAGAATCGTACTGAACAACAATAGTAGTTGCAGCTAAAGAGAAAACCAATCTAAGGTACGACCAGAAAACCCGAGGGACGAAAACTCATGCACCCACCTCCCTTAGTTGGGGTTTCAGTAGGTACAATCATAGAGTCTTAAGTGATAGTCCAGTCGTCGCACAAGTGAAATGTGAAGCGTAATGACTGACTATAGAGGGGCCAATCACTATACATGCAGTGCGCTGTAAAACCAAAGGGTTATATCCTTTTCTGACAAAATTCCTGATTAAATTTGTAAAACGGTCAGGAAACCCGTCAGATCCTTTTAACTTTCGAAGTTTATAGACCACATATCCATAAAATAAGGGTTGTGATATCTGGTACAAAAGTATTTGTAAGACATTAAAACTTCTATTACAACAAATATCATTCAACCGGAAGACGACAAAAATATGTGTAACTAGGCTTGGTACTGATCATTCCTGCCAAGTTATATAGACGAGTATATATGTGTTATACTTATAATGCCTATTAATGATGCCTTGCAGGTTAGAGAATTGTTCAAGGCGGTGATTTCTTTATTTACAGTCCCGTTTTATTGGGATGACAGTAGGGTAAGTGTGAGGTTTGGTGACCCTCCAATCTGGTTAAAACCCCAAGCGGCCTTTTTTGCCCTTTACCGTTCCAAGGCGGTAGTCCTATTTTCAATACTTTTTGAGTTTGTGACATCATATGCCTTTATTCTTTATTAACATTGCCTTTGATGTTTGGTCTTTTTGTGTTTTTGTGTTTACTGTGTTCTGTGAAAGTTGCATTTCCTGTTCGACTTTTATACTTATTTTTGTTATCACTGTAGTATTGTTTGTGCCGTGTAGCGGCCGTAAAACGTCTCCCCGTACATCCAATCAATATTGTTATTTTTTCATCCCTCAGGGATTGTATGACTTTTATAGATCCAGTTGTATCCTTAATCACATGTGTGACTTATACCATGTTGAAGGTTTTGTATTCACCGACATTTTTGGCATATTTTAATAGGATTTTCCTTAACTTCTCATTGTGATCTTGATTTAGACACTTGTGTTGAGTTTTGGACCCCTATTAACTGTCCGTCTATTATTAATAACGGGTCTTTGATAAATAATAACGTTTCATCTTTAATAATTATTAATTGGCCCTTATTTCGCTTTTCACAGAATGGTATTACATTTAAACGAAAAAAGTTAAAATAAATATTTCTTCTCTTCGGTTACACTCTGCGTCATCTATACAAATTCCACATAATAACTCTACATTTTTTAGATCTAAGTCATTTGTACGTCTTACACCTTTAAATCTTTATTCGTCAACCTCATTCCATGTTCCTTCCAATACTTTTACCAGGATATATACCACTGCTAAGAGGTGCATTTGTTGTAATTATTTATCTTGCAAGTCCACCTTTAAATCAAATGTTAATGGTAGAACACTTAAAATATATCTAGCTTCAAATGTTGATTGACGTACTTCTCAGTTCATTAATGTTTCGACGTGAAATGCACCATGTTGTGGTATACAATATATTGGACAAACAGGTCGTTCCTTAACAGTTCGATTCTGTGAGAATAAATATAATGCAGGCAGTCCCAAAAAGTTAAAGAATTACCTGTACCAACACTTTCGACAGTCAGGTCGTAGATTTTAGTAACTGTTCAACCTGTTGAATACATACTTTATGATAATGATACTGTCGTTTTTTGTGTTTTGGGGTTTACTGTGTTCTGTGAAAGCTGCATTTCTTGTTCGACTATTATAATTATTTTTATTTAAATCCAACCAGAGGTTCGGGAAAAGTAGTCCGGATAAAGTTTGTGGTTATGGGGTCATAAATATGCCAAACATCATTAAACCCGAACATGGCAATGACATGCGCAATTAGGCTTGAGTCTGAAATCCAGCCGTGAGTTCAGAAGAGACAAATCTCCACAAAGTTTGTATAATAAAACTGTTAAAGGTCCATAACTCTGCCAAAACTCATTCAACTAGAACACGGCGACAGTATGCACAACCAGGCTTGATACTGATCAACTTTGCCAAGTTTCTCTGAAATACGGCCAGGGGTTCAAGAGAACTAGTCCAGACAATGTGTGTGTATTAAACCTATAAAGGCAATAACTCCGTGAAAAATATTACAGCTGGAATACGATGATGATATGCACAACTAGGCTTGATACTGATAATCCCTACAAAGTTACTTTGAAATTCGGCCAGGGGTTGAGGAGAACTAGTCTGTACAAAGTTGTTGTAGTAACACCTTTAAAGGGCCATAACTCCTCCAAAACAAATAACAAAACAAGACGACGATATGCACAACTAAGCTTGATACTGATCATCCTTGCAGCATTTCGCTAAATCCGTCAAGGGGTTCAGAATAGACTAGTATGGACAATGTTTATGTATTAAAACATTTTAAGGGACATATCTCTGCCAAAATCATTTAACAGGAACACGGCGACGATATGCACAACTAGGCTTGATATTATTCATCCTTGCCAAATTTCATTGAAATATGGCCGGGGTTTCAATAGAACCATACAAATCCATACAAATTATGTGTATTAAAACATTTAAAGTGCCATAACTCCGCCAACAATATTTCATCTGGATCAAGGTCAAGATATGCACAACTAGGCTTAGTACTGATCATCCCTGCAACGTTTTCTTCTGAAATACGAAAAAATTAAGGCCCTATCATAACAATCTAGCAAAGTTTGGTAAAGATCAGATAACAAATGTAGGTGCTAGAGTGTTGACATCAAAACAAGAGGCCCAAGAGGGCCTGTGGACGCTCTACTGGCTCAAGATAAAGTTTATGTATAAGGGGTCATAAGTCTTTCAAAAACCATTCAACCAGAACATGGCGATGATAGGTGCAACTAGGCTTAGTACTGATCATCCTCGCCAAGATTCGCTGAAATCTGTCAAAGAGTTCATAAGAGACTAATCTGGACAAAGTTTGTGTATTAAAACATTTAAAGGGTCACAACTCTGCCAAAAATCATTCAACCGAAAAAATATGGCGATGATATGCACAACTAGGCTTGATATGGCGGTGGATATAGCAATATTTGTATCTTTATTTCATCCCCTATATCCAGCGGCGTATGGTCCCAGGATCTGGAAACGGCCGAGCACGACACATATTATTTGGTAAAGATTGGATAAAAAATGGAGGCGCTAGTGTTGTAAAGTCAGAATGTAGCAATTTTCGTTAATTCACGGGCAACAACTCAGTTTTTTTCTTTTTCGATCTGGCTGGTTTTCGAACTCGTCCGAGCTTTTATTGATATTAAAGGTTGGTAAAGATCGGATGAAAAATGAAGGTGCTAGAATGTTGACATAAAAAAGTTTACGGACGACGGACGGACGGACGAACGGACGACGGACGGACGACGGAACATCGACGGAAGTCGAACGGAAGACGGACAAAATACATAAGCTGTGTCTAAAATGTCCTGTTTAAACGAGTTACAAAGCACGGTTGACTCAAAAATTGATAATTGTAAGGTTGAGAATTATTATAATAAGCATCTCTCACGTAGTTACTTTAAAATATGGAGTTCATGGGTTTCAATACATAAAATGAGGCACAAGAGGGCCTGTGGACGCTCTACTGGCTAAAACGGATCTTACATCAAGGGCTGTCGTCATAAAATTCCCATCAGTACTTCTTTTAAAACGCTGCAAAAACAAGAGGGTCAGGATGGCCCTAGATCGTTCAGCTTGTAATCATGCAATAAGTCTGCTTTGTCTAGTCTGGCATGGGTATTGTTTAATTTGTCCCCCTTTCTTCTATGCATGAGATTTTATCAAACTGGGTGGGGGTTGATATTAACATTCTGAACTAACTTGGTACAGATCAGATAAAAATGAAGTAGCTACAGATTTAACAAAGGAAAATACAATATAGCACTTTTCAACAAATCAAGGGCCACAACTCTGTCGTTACTAAAAGATCTTGCTGGTTTTCGAACCTGTCCTAGATTTCATTGATATACCGCGATTTGCACAACTAGACATCATATTCCGAGTCTTCCTGCAAAATTTCTTGGAAATCCAACAAGGCGTTTAGGAGGAGTAGCGCCGACAAGACATTTTAAAGTACATAAAAATGTCAAGAGGCC
The DNA here is from genome assembly GCA_037043455.1 of Cyrtodaria siliqua. Classification (NCBI taxonomy): domain Eukaryota; kingdom Metazoa; phylum Mollusca; class Bivalvia; order Adapedonta; family Hiatellidae; genus Cyrtodaria; species Cyrtodaria siliqua. The sequence continues at coordinate 66,011 of JAWPHD010003040.1, read as the reverse complement.
GAACTCCATCAAAAATCAACTAACCGGAAAAAAACGAAATAGGCACAACTAGAAATCATACCAATGCTTCCTGGTAAATTACGTCAAAAAAAAAAGAAATAAAAACAACAACAATAAAACAACAAATAACAAACAAACAAGAGCTGTCGGAGAACAGCGCAGCTCGACTATCCGATTTTTCAGAGAGCAATAAATCATATAGTCAGTATATACCATCAGATAACAAGGCTAAAACAATGTGGGGGTGGGGTTGTGAGGCGGGTATAGAAACTCTGGTCATATAAAATTATTGAGGTAGGGTATATCTGGCAATTTTTATTGTGGTCTCGTTTCAGTTTTTATATGATAATTCATCTGTGTACCAGGGAGTATGGGGTGTGTGTGTTTGGTGGGTGTGGGGTGTGTGGAATGGCGCATCATTGATATAGGTGTAGATTTGATAAAACCAAACAACACAGAAATATGTAAAAAACAGAGAGTTTCAAGCGGTGGTGGGTAACATAGCTTTATGTGTTAGATTTGACCAAAACAGTACATAAAAGTTTGTAAAATAATAATTGAGTTTCGAGTTGTGGGGTGGTGGGGTGAGTGGGGGCAACATAGCTATGTGTAAGAATTGATCAAAACAACACAGAAGTATTAAAAAAAAGATTCAAGTATGTGTGGGGGGAATTGGGGGGAGGCTGCAACATAGCTATGTGTCAGAATTGAACAAAACAACACAGAAATATGTAAAAAAAAATGAGTGGAGCAGGGCGAGAGGGGGCGGGTTCATATATATGTATATATGTGTAAGAAGATATGTGTAAGAAATGACCAAAACAACACAGAAATATGTAAACAAATTAAAACAAGAATATTCCTGTTTCGAGTGGGCGGGTGGAGGTGGTGGGGAGGGGACAGGTAGGGGGGAAACATAGCTATGTGTAAGAATTGACCAAAACAACAGAGAAATATGTAAAAAATTAAAAACAAAAATATTCCAGTTTCGAGAGGGGGTGGAGGAGGGAAGGGGGAGGGGGAGGGGAGGGGGAGGGGGGCAACATAGATATGTGTAAGAATTGACCAAAACAACTAAGCAATATGTAAACAAAAATTGAGTGTGGGAGGGGGAGGTATGTGGAGGGGGAGAGGCGTAGGGAGGGTTCAACATATATGTATATATATGTGTTAGAAGCTATGGGTAAGAACTGACCAAAACAACACAGAAATACTTAAAAAAATAAAAATAAAAATAATCCAGTTTTGAGTGGGGTGAGTGTGTGTGTGTGGTGGGGGGTAGGGGAATGGGGAGGGGGCTACATAATTATGTATAAGAAATGACCAAAACAACAAAGAAATATGTAAAAATAACAAAACAAGTTTCTAGTTTCGAGTGTGTGTGTGTGTGTAGGGGGGAGGTGGGGGTTGGGGGAGAGGCGTGGGGTAACATATATGTGTAAGAAGCTGTGTGTAAGAATTGACTAAAACACAACAGAAATAATAAAAATATATAAAAAAGGTGTGTGGGTGGGGGGAGTGGAGGGAGTGGGTGAAGTATGAATAAGATGCATACTGCTATAAGAAATCCCAAACCAAAATTATAACATCAAATGTAAATCGCGTGTAATGTTTTCTGTCAGTGATTTACATACCATTTTTAAACAGTCTGGAAAGCACTCTATTTCATCACTAAAGTTGATCGACGAGGAAGCCGACACAATTTTCATTCGTACAGATCCCTTGTATAACACTGCTTCCATAGTTCAAAGTTATACACAACATGTTCTCCGACCCTATATTGACAAGGAGTCTGATTACGTCAGGCATTTTCTAACCTCACTTGGATGGGGATGTTCCCCGAGCAACTTCTTATGGGGTATATGTGTCTCAACTTATTCGTTTTTCTAGAGCTTGTACTCGATTTGAGGACTTTAATATTCGTAATCTTTGTATAACTAAAAAATTACTCAATCAGGGTTACCGTTACCATAAACTTCGTAAAACCTTTGCAAAATTGTATTATCGTAACCCTGATCTTCTTTCCAAATATTAAAGTAATTTAAGGACTCTTCTGCGACAAGGACTATCACAACCTGACTTCTATGGTGATGTGATTTATAAACTTCGTAAGATTCTAGGTCATGATCAATTTCATACTATCTTTGTTAAACTTGTTAAAAAGTTTATCAAAAGAGGTTATGACCCTATCATTTTGCAACGTACTGCATGCTTGGTGGTGGACCCTTTTACAGTTCGCCACTATGCTTTCCTCTTTAATTGTACGATGACCAGATAGGCTGTGGACCCTATGATGACGCCTACCTAAAGCCCATGGGACGGTGGCGTTTTATGTTTGTCCATGATCTTTCTTGCCGTGCCCTTAATGGTTTATTCACTTACTGCTCTGGCTTCTGCAAAGTCATTGAGTACCTTCATTGTGGCTTTCTAGGCTATTGTTGTTTTTTCTTTATTATATTTACACGAGCATATTTGTGTTTTACTTATATTGCCTATTGATGCTGCCTTGTTGGTTAGAGATTAGATCATGGCGGGGATTTCTTTATTTACACTGTCCTGTTTTAATGGGATGACAGTAGGGTAACTGTGAGGTTTGGTGCACCCTAGAACCGGTGTAAACCCCCAGTGGCCTACTTTGCCACTGACCGTTCCAAGGCGGTAGCCCTATTGTCAACCCTTTTTGTGTTTGTGATGTCGTTTGCATTTATTATTGCTTTTGCCTTCTTGTTTGTCTGTTTGCGTGTTTGTTTCTGTGTTTTGTGGTTTACTGTCCTCCTTGAATGCTACTTTCCCTGTTCGATCTTTTTATATTTCTTATAGATAGAATAATATGAAATAGACATTTTATCAGAATGTGGGTTCTATGGGAGCCCAGGGTTACAGAAACCAAAATTACTTAAGCAGTCCTTAAGATAAGGCATTAAAGGAAGCTCGTGGCTAAATTTGGTTGTGCTAGGATAAGAAATGTAAGATATATAGACTTGTAAACACAACTCACACGCACAATTTGATGTGAAATGGGACACATTTTAAGGGCTATCATGATTTTGGTTCCATGGGAGCCCATGGGTAACAGGAATCAAAATTGCTTATGCAACCCTTAAGATAACACTATAAGGAAGCCCATGGCCAAATTTAGTTGTGCTGGGATAAGACATGTAAGAGATATATACTTGTAAACACAGCTTACACGCAAACCTTGATGTTCGACGCCGACGCCAACGTTGACGCCAACGCCGACGCTGGGGTAATAACATAAGCTCTCCTATTCTTCGAAAAATCGAGCTAAAAAAAAAATATTTAAAAGAAAAAAAAATGGATAAAATTAAATGATAATAACTAAAAAAATAAATATAATAAAAAATAAATCAATGAAGAAAAGAAATGATGGCCATTGTCTTAACGAGGCAAAATGGAACATTTTTAACTAAATCAAGGGCCAAAAATCCGCTGTTATTGGTCCGATCTGGCTAGTGTTTGACCTTATCCGAGCTTTCATTGACATTAACAATCTGGTCAAGTTTGATAAAGATCGGATGAAAAATGAAGGCCCTATCCTCTTAACGAAGCAAAATATAGCATTTTTAACGAAATAAGGGTCACAACGCGCTGTTACTGGTCCGATCTGGCTGGTATTCGAACTTGTCCGAGCTTTCATTGATATGTATAACAATATGTTTAAGTTTGGTAAAGATCGGAGGAAAAATGAATGCCCTATCGTCTTAACGATGCAAAATATAGCACTTTGAACTATTTCAAGGGCCATAACTGCGCTGTTACTGATTCGATCTTGCTGGTTTTCAAACTTATTCTAGCTTTCATTGATATTAACAATCTGCTACTGCTAAAGTTTGATAAAGATCGGATGAAAAATGAATGCCCTATCGTCTTAATGAGGCAAACTACAGCATTTTTAACTAAATCAAAGGCCGTAAGTCTGCTGTTACTGTTCCGATCTAGCTGTGTTTTAAGCTTATCCGAGCATTCGTTGATATTAAGAATCTGTTGCAGTTTGGTAAAGATCGGATGAAAAATGAAGGCCCTATCATCTTAACGAGGTAAGTTAACGGACGGAAGGATGGTCGGACGGACGACGGCCATCCCATAAGCTCTGATGGCCCTTGTCCAGTTGAGCTAAAAACACTCATCTGTTCCAGAATGTAAACTGCCAGCACATCAGTCAACATTTTCAGACCGTTAGCCTTAAGGAGGGCTGATACACTGTTTATTTCATCGGATGAAAATTGAAGGCCCTATCGTCTTGAGGCAAAATTTAGCATTTTTAACGAATTCAAGAGCCATAACTCCGCTGTCGCTGGTGCAATCTGGCTGGTTTTCGAACGTGTCCGAGCTTTGATTGATATTAACAATCTAAAGTGTGGTAAAGTTTGGATGAATAATGAAGGCCCTATCGTCTTAACAAGGCAAAATATAGCATTTTTAACTATTTCAAGGACCACAATTCTGCTGCTGCTAGTCCAATCTGGCTGGTTTTTAAACTTGTTTAACCTTTCATTGATAGTAACAATGTGCTAAAGTTTGGTAAAGATCAGATAAAAAATGAAGGCCCTATCGTCTTAACGAGGCAAAATATAGCATTTGTATCAATATCAAGTGCCATAATTCCACTGTTACTCATCCGATCTGACTGATTTTCAAAACTTACAAAGGTTTCATTAATATTAACAATTTGCTAAAGTTTGGTAAAGATCGAATGGAAAATGAAGGCCCTTTCGTCTTAACGAGGCAAAATATAGCATTTTTAACTAAATTAAGGGCATAACTCCGCTGTTATTGATGCGATCGTGCTGGTTTACAAACTTTTCCGAGCTTTTATTTATTTTAAGAATCTGTGAAAGTTTGGTAAAGATCGGATGAAAAATGAAGGCCCTATCGTCTTAACGAGTTAAAAGTTAACGAAGACAGACAACAGACGACATACAACACACGACAGACGACGGACGACGGACACGACAGACGACGGACAACACACCATCCAATAAGCTCTGCTGGCCATATATGTATAATGAGACTTTTTAGATGTCCGAAACCTGTATGACACATTACAATGAATATTCACTGTCAATTTTATAAAATATCTCTGCCGAATGTCACTGTATTCGCTCGATATACACGGCTTATAATCAGTGGAGCTCTTACGCCAATTCCGAGCTAGTGCTAACGCCGAAATAAAGGTAAACAAGCTTGGTATTCGTTGTTATTTTTATTTAGCTTGATATGAATAATCCGGGAATGCGATTCCGTGTGGTTATGTTTGAGCGTCTTTCAGCATTTTCGAACATAGCAGTTTTTCTTCAACTTTATCGCCACCATGTTCGCTTTCATATGTGTGCTACATGTAGACATGAACACATCACATATCAAGCAGTTGGTGTTGATATATTAATGGAGTTAACACCAATGACAACTATTGGTTCAGCACATAAATAGTTGATTTATTCAATTATCTTAAATAAAAATAAAATCATGTATATTGCCTTCAGAACATTCATTCCACTGAAACCACTGAATAGTTTATTCTTACCCTGTGGGGTATTTGATGCAATCACTCGAGGGGTTTTGACATACTATTCGTCGTCCTTTGTCCGTCACACTTTATCTGCAACCTAACACGGGATCTTCCTCTACAAATGGAAGCTGGAAAAGGCGCATACGACCTTAGCTGTTGGTGCGACTATAAAATCCAATTCAACCGTTGATAATATTCTCCTTCAAACTGAGAAAAAATAATAATGATAGTACTAATAACACTACTTGGATCATGTGAGGCGATATTAATTTAGTGTTAAATAATAACAAAATATATCACTTATCTGGGAACAAGACCAAATGTATAAAATTATACCAGTTATATCAAACGTTTCAAGTGGAAGCGGACAATAATCGATCGATAATTAAGGTTTATTATTTCGGCCAGTCTAAAAGCTAATCACAATATGCTTGTAATTAGTTATTTTAAAATATATACACGTATTTCCTTAATAGCAAGCAATTATGACATAATTAATTAACTATGCCTTACAGTCTGCTCTAAAATATATCTACTGTGCATATCTAGGCTTATTTATCGCTGTTTTAATCAGCGAATACCATGTAGACAAGCAGATATCCCCGAGATAGGTTGTCTTTTCTGTTATTTTACTGACGGTAATGCCATTTTATAGTATTAATTTATAGCTGAATCTAAAGCAGATGCAGAGATCTAAGAAATAGTGATATGGCACTTACTCAAATCACAGATAATCTGGTATGAAACGAAGTAAAAACTGTAAAATCTCGTTCTTCATTTTCTCTTTTAATATTTAGTACAGAAATAATATAATATCACTGCACACAGAATATCATTCACTTTAATTTGAGACCAGTTAGGGACTCCTGTTATGAAACATGGCTATTATATATACAGTTACATTTTTCAGCAAACTGACGTTGAACTTTTTAAAAGATGTGTTTTCTTTGGTCATTTTTAGTAAAAATAAAATATAGTGTTATTTATAGTGTTTAATTTGATATCAGTTGCAGTTATTTATTTAAAATATTGTCCATTTCTATATATATATTGAACCAAACAGCTAACACACCAGTAGACAATACCTTGAATATCTCAGAAATAACAATCAATAAATCAAAACAAATTTCATTCTGAAAGAGACAAATATCTTGTCGATAACGACTGTAAATACAAAAAATCATTCAAATCACCTGTCTCCGACGGTACCAGTCGGCATATTTGTGTTTTACCTATATTGCCTATTGATGCTGCCTTGTTGGTTAGAGATTAGATTTTGGCGGGGATTTCTTTATTTAGACTGTCCTGTTATAATGGGATGACAGTAGGGTAAGTGTGAGGTTTGGTGCACCCTAGAAACGGTTTAAACCCCCAGTGGCCTACTTTGCCCTGACCGTTCCAAGCGGTAGCCCTATTGTCAACCCTTTTGTGTTTGTGTTTGTGATGTCGTTTGTATTTAATATTACTTTGCCTTCTTGTTTGTCTGTGTTTTGTGGTTGACAGTCCCCCTTGAACGCTACTTTCCCTGTCCGATCCTTTTATATTTCTATATAATAAGTTTATACATTGAAGGTAGGTCTACTGGTGCGTTAGCTGTTTGGTTCAGTATAGTTAGAAATGAAAGCGTATATGAGCCATTTGAGTGTTCAATTAGCGAAATTCTACTTCTTCGCCTTTGCCAGAGATAACCATTATACTATATAGTAGTATTTGTACGCATAAGGCGGTCTTACTATCATTTTAACCTTTCTCATTATTCTCTTACATCGCCCATCGGATTTCGCATGTTCGTGTTATTCTCTGCGAGTTTAGACCTGGCCCTTTCCACAGTCTCTAACGCGGGTGAGACCTTTCCCAAAGATGTTTTCAATTCCGACGTTGTCCAAACGGACGTTATCTTAAATAATACCCTTTGTTTTGGTAGTTTTAGTCGGATACAAACGGTACAATTTCCAATTTTTCTTAAAGTGATTCTTTACTTGTCACGGGATATTGCAAATGCAGTTCAGCTTAGAAGGTCGACTCTTTATATACGTGCAAACCCTACTCAAATTGGAAAGTAGTACGGTGTCGAAGAATAATTAAATTGACGACTATGTTTCGTTAGTAAAACATTTTTAATAGAGGCGATAACCTCAAGGCGATGGAGGTCCGTTCGCAATCAATGGCTAATCTCCCATCTCCTCTAAAACCCTTATTTATTTGAAAGGCAACATCTTTCGTCTCGTTGTGTGATATTATAGATTATCAGCGGAAGAAATGACATATCTGAAGTATTTTAACAACTGGACTAACTGGCGTGAACGTTTTCCATTTACATAGATTCCTCGCCACTGTCGGATTCTTAGCGGGGATAGTAAAGACGCTGCGTCTAAAAGTTGCTCGCCTGTTAACAGGAGTTCCTCTGGTCAAGTGAGAAGGTGTCGATACTTACGGATGGCGGGAGGTATACAGTACTGGTTCTACCGCCGTAAAGTTGTTTCGACGTGCGTGTGTATGTTATTTGAAAAATAAACGACACAATGTTTTCCACAAATAATAACTTCAGTTATCCAAGCTTAATAATGTTTACAATTTAGTTCCTTTCCTTCAAATGTTCTCGTAAAATAATCACTACACACTGCTGTGACCGCGACATACTGCCAACACTGCTGAATAGACAGCGCTGAAGCCACGACAGCAGGAATGCGATTCTTAAAGAGATCATCAACCCGTCCGTATAAGCCCAACACCATCATTTCTAGGATTATATACCTGAAATATATATAAACAAACAAACAAAGCAAAGCAGATTCAGCAGAATACATAGTCATTAAAATGAGGGTATCGTCAGGTGGGTAATTTTTAAAAATGACCGAGATAAATGCTATAATTTTTATTACAATCTCCCGTATTAAGATACAACCACCCGCCCTACAATGAAAAGATTTATGTCGATATTAGAAAAATCCCATTATTGCAGATGGGCTGTGAAAGAAAACCCAATAATAACAATAGTTTAAATTTATTGGAATAAACTGGCCATGGCTTCAGCATAATATAACAAGAAACATAATGTGCATATCAAATGTGCAATCACGATGCTTATAAACAATTTTTAAAAATGGTCATAGCTCAGACCAAGTTTTGAAGTGAATGAAAACTGTTCTCAGTGAACCCTGGGTTCAGATGTTCACCAAGCCATATATTTAAAATTTAGTTGCTTTCCTTCAAATGTTCTCGTAATATAATTACTACACACTCCTGTGACCGCGACATACTGGCACATGTCACTAGTGGGGACATGGGCACCACTAAAGGCACCGACATTAAATGGAGGAAGCAGAACACCGCAGTGAATAGTTATAAATCCTCAAATGGAGGCTTTTCTGATGCACTTCACAATCGAAGAGATTTGTCTCGCCAACAACAAACACATGCAACAAATGACACAAATATGGTCAACACAAATCATCAAATGACCAAACTATGGTCAGCTATTACATTATCAGTAACCCAAATACGCGTTTTAATAACATTTATCAAATGACCCAAATATGGTCTGCTAGTACATTATGGAACCCAAATGCGGGTTTAACCACAAAAACAAACAGAAAATGGCTTTTAACCCAAAATGGTTAAACACAATATACCCACGTTTTCGGAAAAAACAGGTTATATAAAATAGCCACCGTTTGCCTGTCTGTCGGTCCGCATCTCCTCCTAAAACGCTAAAAGGAATTCAACCAAACGTAGGGTATGACTTCACCATATTATGATGTCGTGCAAGAGCAACATTATTTTTGGCTCCGTGCCCAGGGTCCATCAGAGGTTGTCAAAATGTCAAATATACTGTAATTTGTCCATATTTTTACATAACTTTGTATATGTAATCGTCTATGTATACATTTGTTTCCTCCTACTTTATCTGTGGGGGCCTGGAGGAAGGGGCATCACATACACTAATAATTCAATTACGGTTTTTTTTTCTCATACTTTTACACATTAATGGGTATAATAGTCGTCTATGAAAGAGATACACAACATGTCAACTGATTTATTATTTAATACTCGGACGTCTTCCCTGGGGTTGGGGTTGGAGGCGGTGGGTGGTGGGTGGAGGGTAACAGGGGGTATATTTATCATAATTTTTAATTAATCTCAAATGAACATTTTGATGAAGAGATTACAGCGTATATATTGTGGGGCTGGGTGTGTGTGGGGGTAAGGGTGGGGATGGGGATAGAGATAATTTCGGTCAAACAGATATTTTTCTTACCCAATAAAATGCATTGATTTTGGGATCAGTATAATTTGCTCAAGGATCACCATGGGACTCTGGAATAGGGGTCAAAAAGTCAAATACACAAATACCCTAAACATTTATTAATCATTTACAGTGTCATACATGTATACAGAAACGCATAAATAATATTATTTTTGATCTGAGTATCAAAGAACGATCAAAACAATTACACGTACAATGGATACAGGGTTAACGGGAATTGACATGTCTGAAGAAAGGTAGCTATTTTGTTATGGCGCGCCGTCGAATTCGTTCTAGTGTAATTCATGGACCATTTTCCAAAACTAAAGGCGACATGCTTCTAAACAACAATATTGCAGTCCATAGTGTCACTCTATACAGAAACAAAGTGTTGCTTGTGTGTGACAAATGTACCCAATCACCAACTGAACCTGAATTAGAAAGGAAAGAGTTCTGCTTAACCTGGATGCTTAATAGCCCCCTGAAAGAAAGATCAATGGGGTTTGAAACATGAAATATGCCGCCCAACCAAAAGAAATATAAAAAGATCGGACAAGGAAAGTAGCATTCAAGGAGGACAGTAAACCACAAAACACAGAAACAAACACGCAAACAGACAAACAAGAAGGCAAAAGCAATAACGAATGCAAACGACATCACAAACACAAAAGGGTTGACAATAGGGCTACCGCCTTGGAACGGTCAGTGGCAAAGTAGGTCACTGGGGGGGGGGGGTTAAACCGGTTCTAGGGTGCACCAAACCTCACACTTACCCTACTGTCATCCCATTGAAACAGGACAGTGTAAATAAAGAAATCCCCGCCATGATCTAATCTCTAACCAACAAGGCAGCATCAATAAGCAATATAAGTAAAACACAAATATGCTCGTGTAAATAAAAGTTGATATTACCTGCATAGAAAGTAAAACAGGGCACAAGTCTCAGTAACTGGGCTAAACTTAATCAAGAAAATATAAAGTTTCATTTTAAAAGGAACGGCTTGACTTGTTAGGTAACTATAATGTGGAGGCAAATGGGCAATATAACGTGATTAGTTTCAGTACTGTTAAGATAAGAATATTTCGGTAATAACAGCATAATAGAATAAGTCTCGATCTTATAATATGAACAACTTTGAAACAAACGCGTCAAACCTATACAATAGTGGACCCGTCCATGGAGTAGACTGCTTTACTGCACATATCCCGGTTCACTCAAACAAGCCAGTCTATTGTATCAGCTGTATATGTGGAAGTATCCATTTAAGCAAAGGTAAATCAAATCCACAAATCTACATTTAGATTCTGTTATTAATGTATTCTGTTTCAATTTAAAACAATTACACTAATGCAAACGTACACAAAAAAAGGACATTCAACATAAAATACACCATCTGTTCATAAACACATGCACTGGCTAATGACGGAATATCAAAATTTAAAGAAATTAGCGTAAACGTGTCAACAAACGTGTCAACCGTATCTCCGGACGTGGACATAACCGAAACAAGCGCCTATCTGTGTAGAAGAAGAACAAGCGCCAGTTGGTATATAATCATAATTATGATCAGATTGGTTGCTTTACCTGATTGCTGCGTAGAAGAAGCGAGCATCGTGTGTCAGACAACCTGACTAAACGGAAACAAAAGTCTATATGAACTATAATCAGATTGGTTGCTTCACCTGATTGCTGCGTAGAAGAAGCGAACATAGTGGGTCAGACAACCAGACTAAACAGAAACACGCGTCTATCAGTGTAAAAGAAGCGGTTATTTTCGTTGAAAAAAAGAAATGCATATATAGGCTAGCACCCGAAGGTGCAAGCCAAACAAGCCAAAAAGTAACTATTAATGAATAACAGAAACCACGTTCTTATATCGTCTTGACTGGATTTCACACTCGTATGAAGTGACGTTTTGATGCACCAGACATTGCATCATAATAAATGAAATAACATATTAAAAGACATAATATGAATGTAAAGATTTGGAGGAAGATTCAAACACAAATTAACTGTTAGTAGTTCCTAAGCTTCACAAATTAGCATCAAGAATATGGACTTTCATGTTATCACACTTAGACTTCTAATGTGCTAATTTGTGTAGGTAAAGAGGTAAACAGTTAAACATTTACAAACAACAACAGCAACAATAGGAAATGGTGTAAAAACTAAAACTAAAAATCATACCGGGTAGACATATTTTACAACCCACAACTCTATCCAAAATATTTTTTTTATTTTTTTCTTAACCCAACTGACTTAAAGCCATAATACAGTATAAAACGAGTTCTGTTTCCGTAAGCGTTGCAACATGCGTTCCTTCAGCCACAACTTTCCATCCACCGTGAACCGTATCGCTAGTAGATTTCGACTACGACTTGCACATGTACTGCATCTTCTCTAACAATTTGTAGCCACTCCACCATCTCTGGCGTCAGTTGCTTAACGATATTCTCACGAACTCTGGAGATACCATCAGATCCTGCTGCCCGTATATATTGTACAGGTAGGTTCACCCAATTCCTGTGTCATGAGTCGTCATTGGCCTCCTGGACCGCTTTACGGCAATTATGGCTCTGTGACTGTAGTTTAGGCATACTGTATTTCTGAAAAAAATTGCTAAAATAATGAACACCTTGCACATTACATTAAGCAAATCTTTTTATTTTTATATGCATCCATCATCCATTTGTACACTCTCATATTTAATTCAGAGTTCGATACCCGCCTTGGCCATGCAATTTATTCTTGAGTAAGGGACTTAATCCACGTTGCTTAGTACTGGTTCTACACAGGAAGCTTTCGAGAGCGATTAATCTAAGCTGCAAGAGCAGGTTTTCCAATCGATGTAAATTAATAATATTACGTCAAGTTAAAAGAAAAAAACATCCTTCTTTTTCTTCTTCTTTTTATGCACAAATGCACCACGGGTACGCCTCCGCAGCTCCGGACACGCCAATGACCCCATCAGCATATCTGTCCGTAATATACTGAAAGGAAAAATAAACGCAGGGTGCGTATTTCCGCTATATATTGCATATACTGCACACTTTATTCCATATATATTCCAAGGAAATCCCAAGACGTTTTGTACAAAAAAAGTGCAGTTAGTTAGAGAAAGGACAAAGCTGTGATGTTGTAGACGTTTTAATCACAGTACACGCTGTAACAAGAAATTCATAAATGCTGAAGTTCCTCTTTGCAAAATTGAGCCAGTTCAGTACTGTATTTAATGTTAAGTGATTGCAACATTTAAAGTCTAAGTTTGCTCACCTGCTTCAGCCAAATGCGCATTCTGACGATAATGAAACTTTAAAGGGGTAACCATTGGTGTGTTCAGTGCTGTTTAAACCTTCTTTCTAAAAGGACAGGTCTAATGTCGCCCTGTACCATTCGATTAGCAGTAGCATATTAAACATACATATATAGCAGTATATATACAACGAGATATTGAGATTGTCTTATCAGACGCCTGATTAGACAGCTTCACTTCGCATTTCCCCTAAACAGTATGGAGTAGTCTAACACCCGTGATCGGTTCATGCTCGCATCACTCTGATAGTAATGTAATTATAAACTGATCACCGAATGACCTTCTCCTAAATTATTCGGTCAACACTTGTTGATATATTAATGAATATAAGCACTGAAAGGTCATTGATAAATAAACGTTATTGTTCACAAAAAAACATCGCGTAGAGCGTATCGGTCGTAAGCACTTGGCGACATCTGTCAGCCACATTCTAATCCATTGTTCAGTTGAAACAAATTCACCAGTTACATGTTATATTCATTTCCCACGGAAAAACGAGCAATCTTATAGCGCCGGTAGAGGGAGTACGGCTGGGCCATTCAATCGGTTTATATGTGCGTTAATGCATGTAAAACTATCGGTATTTTAAAAACTATCTCTCTATAGGGCAAAATTGTTTAAGGGTCCTTTCAATTAGATATGAAAATTGCGTCTGTTACCACGTGCCTCACGGAATGAACCTTGGAAATGATGGTTTTGGGCGGAAGGTTGGTTATAAAGTGCATTATTCTCCAGTAGTCGCCGGGAAATTTTGATAGTTGCTTTGGTTGGAGCAGTCGTTTGAAAGGTGAAAATTACAGGCAATATGTGGTCAGTATATCTGTTTTATGTACTTGTATTGTACATTTGTATTCAATGGGCGTCGCCATTTTGTTTCGTGGTGTTGCTACATCCGGTTAGCTTGTATATGTTTGTCAAACATTAACTTGATACCACTAGCATTTGATTCTTAAGTTACTTTATTAGATACAATTATTGTAGTCGATCCATAATTGTAATACAAGATTAAATTGATAACGTTGTATATTAGGTGCATTGGTTAACGGTGGTTAACGGTGAGGTGCTATACTTGTATATATGCCGATGAGTATACATGGTATTGTAGAATACGTATAAATTTCTACACATCATAATTAGAGAGTGGCTCACATATATTTACTAGATAATGATTTGTTTGTGTACTGCTAAATGTATAAGATTGTTGTTTTAATGAACCGACAAAGTATGTATTATTACAGCCTAAGCCTCCCGGAGTGTAGCTAGGTGATTCAACGGGAATCAACGCATAACGTAACGAGCGGTGGAGACTGTCCCCGTACATGGACAATGGTCAGGTTCTCATAGGAGCTACAACCCCCGGGGCACGTGGTGGGTCCGTCATCAGACCTCACTGGAGGAACGTTACCAAACAACCTCGGTGGAAGTTAATCATCGCATCATAATATTAATTGAGTCATCAACCCTTAAAGAACGCTTTTGATAACCATCAGCGACCATTGTAGCCGTGCATCATATTCATGAGCTCTCGCGCATCATTCTATGTAACGTTTGTGACCATCAACATTGTTGTAACTTCAACAACACTTTAGTGTAATATATAGTCAGTCGACACATTCAGTATTTGTGATAATACTACGAACGTCTTAAACGTTCATGAAAACAGTCTTTTTCATATTTCATCTGTGTATTCGCTTGTTTTTTTGATAATTGTATATATTTAACATATTTTAAAAGTTGCATTAAACTTACAAAATGCAGTCACCGACATTTATTATTTCCTGAGTTAGTCCCAACCACTAGGGTCATCATGCAACAGTTATACTCCCCTCTACAAAGATGAGTTATTTTCTTGATGATATAGATCTAGCTCAGCCTTCAACTCCACTTCAATTTGCACATGGTGTTGCTCAACATCAATCATTGTTCATGTCGCGTTAAAATCTGACGATGCAATACAGCCATACCCTGACTTAAATGTTAAAAACACAAATACTGACGTTAATGTGAAAAACACAAAGAAAGCAAATCATAAATAATAACAACCTATGAACTGAACAATCTGAACGTGTAATCGACAAATATTTTAATTAAACTTGTCATAGACCTACATTTATATCCATAAACCTGTCCACCGAATGAAAAGCTACGGTAATCCTACAACATCGGTCATATGTGTATTACAAATTAACATTAAACAACAGCAAAGGTATACACTTTCAATATATACATAATTATTTTTTATAAATGGCCGAGATACATGCTATAATTTTGATTTAATCTCCCGTATTATGTAAATATCACATCCTCTTGAGGGTGCCAGTGGAAATTATCAACCCGAGAATGCAATGTTGACCGAGGCGATAGCCGAAGTCAGAATTGTCATTTCGAGGGTTGATAATATCCACTGGCACCCTCAAGAGGATGTGATATTTATTTTATTATACCGAACAAATACTCCTTTGGGAAATCGCATTAATAAGGCAAGTCGTTTTGAACATATTTATCATATTGTTGAAATAATCTTATTTTAAAGAAGGTAGCGGGATGATATGTTGCGCTATCACCCGCTAGGACGCGTTAAAGTGTTATAGCGCGAAATATCAACCCGGCAAGGTATGGGGATTTTGCATGGAGTGTTTACAGTGAGATATAATAATATACAACCATCTGCCAACTCGACGACATTGGGAAAGGCAGGATATACGCGTAGGGTACAGTTTACTAAATCGTCAAACTAACAAAAACAGGTGGGCCACAATCTGTGCAGCAGGGTGACCACAAATTCATGTAAAGTATCACCCGCACAACAATAAAATGATTTATGTCGATAATCGCCAAATACCAGAGTTTCGGATGTCCGTTAACACTCCTAGTCAAAATATATCTCTCTCCTTATTTAACAAAAACCTTAATAGCAGACAACACATTGTAAATGTATAAACCAATGAAAAACAATCACATAATTGCCTATGCTAGGTGCAAGTGCGGCATATCTTAAGAATATCTGAAAGTGGTTTGACAAGAAATTTGTGAAGCACTAATCTTCCTCTTACATAATACTTTCGTCAGGTATGGATCTACCGTTGATAGACAAATTGTTGGTATCCCTATGTGTACGAACTGTGCACCCCTTGTCACCGATTTGTTTTTATATTGCTATGAAAGTGATTTCATGTTGAATCTTTCACAAATACACAGGCAGATGTTATTGAAGCCTTTAATGACACCTCTCGGTATCTGAATGACATATTGAACATTGACAACCCTTTATTTTCTACTATGGTTAATAATGTATACCCTAATAACTTCACTTTAACAAAGCTAATATTTCTGATACTAACGCTTCTTTTCTCGATTTACATCTCTCCATTGCAAATGGTGAAATAATTAGTAAACTCTATGACAGATAGTTGATTTTAATTTTGATATTGTTAATTATCCCCAGATGGGGATATTCCACTAGCAGCTTTTTATGGGGTCTATCTTTCTCAACTAATTTCGTTTTTCTAGATCTTGTAATAGAGTTGAGGACTTTAATATTCGTAATCTGTGTATGTTTAAAAAGCTACTCCATCAGGGCTACCGTTACCATAAACTTCGTGACGTGATTTACAAACATCGTAAAATTCTTGGTCATGATCACTTTCATACTATCTTTAATAAACTTGTTAAAATGTTTATCAAACTATGTTATGACCCTATCATGTTGCAACGCACTGCATGCTTTGTAGTGGTGGACGCCACTATGCTTTACTCTTTAATTGCGCGATGACCGGACAGGGTGTGGATCCTATGATGACGTCTACCTAAAGCCCCAAAGGACGGTGACGTTTGATGTTCGTCTGCAATCTTGTCTTGTCGTACCCTCAATGGTTTGTTCTCTTGTCATCATTTTGTTCCTCTGGCTTCTGCCAAGTCATTGAATACCTTCTTTGTTGCTTTCTAGGTTATTGTGTTTTTGTATTTATATTTACACGAGCATCTTTGTGTTTTACTTATATTGCCTATTAATGCTGCCTTGTTGGTTAGAGAATAGTTCATGGCGGTGATTTCTTTATTTACAGTGTCCCATTTTATTTAGATGACAGTAGGGTAAGTTGAGGTTTGGTGCACTTCAGAACCTTGTTTAAATCCCAGCGGCCTTCTCTTTTGCCACTGACCGTTCCAAGTCGGTAGCCCTTTTGTCAACCCTTTTGTGTTTGTGATGTCTTATTTGGCTTTTTATTCATCTTTAAATTTGTTCTTTGTTTCCGTGAGTGTTTATGGTTGACTTTCTTCCTCGAATGCTACTTTTCCTGTTAAATTTTCATATCTATTTTACAATGGTTTACGGCCGACATGGTTGTACAAATGATTATTTGTATGGCTTCTTATCAGTAATAAGAAAAAAAGCCTTGTGAAAAGTATGTAATGGTTTAACACTTGAGCCTCAAGGTGCTAATACTTCGCCTTTATGCAAGACGCTTAGTGCATATGTTAAATATAACAAACGGTGAAGCCGTATGTCACTTTTTGAAAAAAACGATATTCCAAAATAAGAAATCAATTAAATTTTATAAAGTATATAAGTTATATTGACAAAACATATTGATACAATATACCGTAATAAGTTGCTGTGCATAATACAATATACACAACTTCTACTTTATTTAAAAGACTATAGAAATCATTAGAAATCATTCATGTTTTCTAAAATGTTTAATCATATATCACAATTAATTTAGCAAAATTTAGCTTGAAGTTCACATAGACCTTTATTATATAACCTATAAATAGACGCGTTTTCATTGGCTAAAAAGTAATTTTTTAGAAAAAATATCTAGCGATATTGACCTGTTTTTTTGATATTGACCTGTTTTTTTGATATTGACCTGTTTTATATAATTGTTTTTTTGATATTGACCTGTTTTATATAATTGTAAATTGAGGGTTATATAATAAAACAGTTACGGACTTTTCAGCTGTTATACATGATGTTGATATGTACCAAAAAATCATTATTGACCTCGGCTATCGCCTCGGTAAATAATGATTTTTTTGGTGCATATCACATCATGTATAACAGCTGAAAAGTCCATAACTGTATAATATTTCCCGATGTAACGGACTCATTCGTAAGTGATACAGCCGCTGAAGAATTGTCGGATATCACTTAATAAAAGACAGGGTATTTTAAGATCAGTTCAAATAGTTTCTATCTATCCTTTTTTATATTATCTTCGTTCATGATTTTGTCTTCTTTCTTTCTAAACAGGAGTGCTCGTCATCCAGTACTTCTTGAACGAGCTAATCAATCCTGGAATAATCCCCCGCTTCCGACATTTCGTCGTCTTCTTCTGCGGTATGACGTAGTCAATTATCGAAGATGACTATGTTTTATTTCATCAACTGGCCGCTTTAATATCATTGTGTTTTTTTTACATGCAGAATTATGTAGCTGAAGGGTGTACTAATTTCATGTTTATAAAATTCATAAAAGGTTTCGTATCTCCCGGCTTCATCTGTTTACCTAACATACATTTTAAAGCATGCATATAACGATTAAGTTGCGATGATGAAAACCTTTTACAAACAACTCACACATGTCCTTATTGTGAGTAGGGCCTACCATCAAGTCGTATTTAATTAACAAAGTACGGGATTTTGAATGAATAATATAATAATAGAATCAATCTGTTGTACATACTGTAACTCCAGAATATTTGCAAAATACGTTTGCCGTATTGTTTGGGCATTGAGTAAAACGCGTTTCACAAATCCACCTTTTCCTTACATTTTCTACCCGCGAAGCGGTTCCGCTATGGAACAGTTTAACATGTCTCACTAAGCTGTCCTGTCGACAGAACCTTTTCTGACATTCGTTATGACTCCATGCTGAAGGAGGATTACACATAAGTATTCGATTTCCTTATTATTATTATTATTATTATTGTTATTCATATCTACATGATTATTTTTGCTGTACTTACATTGCCTATTTATGATGCTTTGTTGGTTAGAGGTATAGCCTGGCCGGAGATTGGTTTTACACTGTTCCAGTTTACTGGGGGTATTAATAAGATAAGAGAGAGATTTGGTGCACTCTAGAACCTAAAACCCAAGCGGCCTGTTTGCGACTGACTGTTCCAATGCGGTACCCCTTGCTTCAACCCTTTTATGTTTGTTGTGTCCCATAAGCTGATTTAATTTTTCTTGTAATTGTTGTTTGTTTTGTATGCGCTTTTCAGTCTGAATTTGTTCTGTGAATTTTACATTTTCTTGTCGACTTCATACCTACCTTACAAGAATCACATTAAAAAAAATTCCAATTCGTGAAAAAAACTTAATTATCTAGGAGAATGCATATAACTTCGCAATTTTCCGGTATATTAGGTGTATTTTGCGCTACTTTATTAAGTTTTAGAATAGAAAATATGAGTTTTCGGTCCCTTTCGGACCTTAGACCTCAACACAAATTGCTACCTGTAATATCGTTATACACTACGTTTGGTCAGAAAAAAAACCATTATTGACGTGACAGAGTATGATTCTCATTAAGTATATACGATATATTCCTTAGATGTCATAAATGAGGTGATAATTAACAGCCGTAACATCTGGGGCACTGACGAATATATCTCAGTTATGTTGAATGAAACATGCCACTTTGTTTCGCGATAGAGGCGAGGCGTGAATATAAAATATTGATTCCAGGCTCGAGATCAATGGCGACCTTCCCATGGTGTGTGGGATACAAAATAGATGGCCTGGACACTGTCTAATGAGACTCGTCGAAATGTTGAAACAGCTCGTGCGCATCGAGAGGTTATGTCTCTATCCCGGGTTTGAGATCAAAGGCAGTCCCATGGTTGTGTTGGTACTTTCATCTCGTTGACGGGGTTTGTACCGCGGCGCTTCTGACGGAGCATAAGTCAGTGGATTGGAGTGAATGGTAAAGTTTGAGATCAATAGCGACCTTCCCAGTGTGTGTGAGGGGAGAGGGGGTGTGTTGGGGTGGTTTAACAAACAAAACGACTGGCTTGTGAGGCGCGAGGCAGAATAAGACCCGATTCTGACATTCCCTAGAACACATTGTACCACTATGTGCCGGAGAGTTTAAACGGGTCATCTGCAGATGGCTGAGAAATAAAACACTCTAGCACCTTTAGTTTGCAATTAAACTTTATCAAACTTTGAGCCGGTGCTAGGGGGCGTGAGAGGTGTTGCTTCTTTCATTACTTCTTATGAACAGACTCAATAAGACCGAATCTGCTGCTTTATTCTCTTGGTTGTGTTTGTTGCTCCCAAATGATCACCTTTGTCGGTATTTGTCAGGATCTTTATATCAATGCCACCACCAATATCGGATGTAATGTCTCATGTTTGAATGAAAAATGCTATATTCTGCTGTGTTAACACTATAACTCCTGAAGCTGACGAGGCCCAGTAGATTGCACGCTGGAGCTTAAATCCAGAAGGCTCGGGTCGAAGTCTCACCTGCATAACTAAATTTTGTCGGTGGGTTCTTGTGCAAGACACTTCCCCTAGCCTTGTCCGTTGGATGGGGTCGTAAACCTGGCGTTCCCGTGTTTCGGAGTTTATTCTCCGAGCACGTTATAGAAGTATATGAATCTATCGAAAAATGTAATTTTAACTTATGAATGTGACAAACTGTTTTCACCACAATTGATACAAAATCCCCCTTTCTGTAAGATTATGATAAAGATACTATAGCGCTATATAGGGCGTGTGGGCGTTTACCTAAGGAAATGAGAGGTGTTTTACGCTTGGTTTACTACCAAATTAAAGTTTGTGAAACTTGCCGTAAATCCGTATTTAAGGAGAGAAACCTATACCAGGACGTGATTTTTAATCCACCGATAAGAAAAGAATCACTGTCATAATCACTGAAAAATAGTTAGCTCAACACCGGATTCAAACATGATTATAGTCTCTGTCTTGAAACCACTTGCCCCTTACCGCTGTTGGTTCGATCCCTAATGGGCCTAGGAATCTTTATGCGAGGAAGCTAACCAGCTGGCTTGCGGAACACCAGTGGTTCTACCCATAATCTTATACCAAAATGTAGATATGAAAAGCAGGAAAAGCAGCATTGAAGGACGACAGTCAACCACAAACACACACAGAAACAAAGAACAACGTTAAAGATGTATACACGGCCAACTAATACATCACAAACACAAAATTGTTGACAATAGGGCTACCGTCTTGGAACGGTCAGTGGCAAAAAAGGTCGCTGCGGGTTTAAACCAGATTCTAGGGTGCACCAAACGTCAAACTTACCCTACTGTCATCCTTATAAAACAGGACAGTGTAGAAAAAGAAAGAAATCCCCGCCATGACCTATTCTCTAACCATCAAGGCAGCAATATAAGTAAAACACAAAATTGCTCATGTATATATAAATATAGAAGCATAGAAAGCCTCAAAGAAGGTACTCATTGACTTGACAGAAGCCAGCAAAACAAGATAAGAAACCACTGAGGGCACGACAAGACAAGATTGCAAACAAACATCCAACGTCACCGTCCTTTTGGAATTTAGGTAGACGTCATCATAGGGTCTTCATAGGATCCACAGCCTGTCCGGTCATAGCAAAATTAAAGAGGAAAGCATAGTGGGTAACTGTAACTGGGTCCACCACCAAGCATGCAGTGTGTTGCAAAATAATAGGGTCATAACCTATTTTGATAAACCTTTTAACCAGTTTAACAAAAATAGTATGAAAGTGATTGTCGCAGAAGAGTTCTTAAATTACTTTTATATTTGGAAAGAAGATCATGGTTAAGATAATACAATTTTCAAATGTTTTACGAAGTTTATGGTAACGGTAACCCTGATGGAGTAGTTTTTTAGTTATACAAAGCTTAAAATATATTAAAGTCCTCAGCTCGAGTACAAGCTCTAGAAAAACGAATAAGTTGAGTCACATAGACCCCCTAAGAAGAAATATAAACAGATCGGACAGGGAAAGTAGCACTCAAGGAGGACAGTCGCTCGGGGAACATCCCCATCTAAATGGGGATAATTAGCAATATCAAAATTAAAATCATCTCTCTTGTCATATATTTTGCTAATTATTTCACCATTTTAAATGGAGAGATGTAAATCGAGAAAAGAATCATTAGAATCAGAAATATTAGCTTTGTTAAATTCAAGTTCTTTAGGGTATATGTTATTAACCATAGTAGAGAAGCAGGGCTTGTCAATGTTCAATATGTTATCCAGATACCGATTAAAACCATTAAAAGCTTCAATAGCATCGACCTGGATGTCTACTGAAAGACACAACATGAAATCTCTTTCATAGCAGTATAAAAACAAATCTGCGACAAGGGATGCACAGTTCGTACCCATAGGCGTCAAACAATAATTACATTATTCGCTGCATAATCAGCATGGAACTAAAACACATTTATTATGAAATTCTTGAATGCTTGATTTTAAATTACGAAAGGAAACCCTTGATCTTGGAGGAAGTAAAAAGGGGTTAGCATTATACACGTAATACGTGAATATACAATATTAAAAATTGACTTTTTCCCAGTAGAAAGAGAGTATGGGTCAGCATGTTATGACACCATTTTATACTAAAATCCTCAATGGATTGGGCGAACTGAGCTCGGCAGGCATTAAAATCGATAGTTGAAGGTAATCTATACTTAGGACCTTTCGAAAACAGATTCCGAATACGTTTGCAACACTATGGAAACTACCAGTGATGACATGGCCTGCTGGAGCATAGCAAAATCTTCATGTGTTACATTCCTTAGGAGTGTTAATTACTACATTATGTATATCAAGGTCAGAATCTATTTTGTTGTAGTTGAAAATAATATTTCTAATAGGTTTTTTATACTTATAATAAATTACAGGACTTTCGGAATTTTTTAAATATTTAAGGATGGAATTTTGTCTGCTTCCTCGTCGATCAAAAGTCGATCAAGAAATGAAGCATTCAACGAACTAAGTCACCAAAATCCCTTATACAAAACAATAGGAAATTTCAAGGGAAAACTAACGTATACGACACCACAAACATAATAGGGTTGACAGTAGGGCTACCTAATTAGAACGATCAGTGTGTGTGTGTGGGGGGGGGGGGGGGGGTGGGGGGGAGGGGGGGGAGTCAAGTCATTCAGTACTTACATTGTGGCTTTCTATGATTTTACTTTTGATACTTATATTGCCTATTAATGTTGCCTTCTTTGTTAGAGATCATAACCTGGCAGGGATATCTTTATTTACACTGTCCCGTTTATTGGGATGACAATATATATATATGTTCTGGTTAATGGAATATCTCAAATTTAATCGTAACTATATTAGAACTTGGAAAAAAATAGAAAAGTGCTCCTCATAACAGTTATGTATGCGTTTAAAATGCCATAGACAGATGTGTTTAGATTTTAAATCGAGGCAACAATAAAGAACAAATAATTAACACAGTAAATGTTATATTTTATTTGTATCAATTTTCTTCATACTGCCTGGCCTCAGCCTGTTCCAGCGAGAGTTTTTTTTAAATGAATCCAAGTAATCGCTGGTATGTTTAAAAACGTATTATAGGGGTGGGAGTACTGCTTAATATTGCTGCTGGAATGACGTTAATGTAAAGCAAAAGCTAAGGGTCTGTTGTTATTTCTCCGTTTTGATACTTCGTTTATCGCTTACATACAGTACTCAAATGACATCTATTGGCTTTTCATATTGCCATTGTTATGTGAAATAGATTTACGTTAAAATATGTTATTCTTTATTTTCTTCCCGCTGATGACTCTTTGTTTTTCTTCCCGCTGATGACTGTTTGTTTTCTATTGTTAGAATACACCGCCTGTTTAACTTCTTTGATAACCGTTTTTATTGGTACTCCCCTTGGTCTGGTAAACCAGTCCGTTGCCCCACCTTTACCACGAACCTTTTCACATCCCAGCTTTTTCACTCGTTTCTGAGCGGCTGTTTCCGCTGCATTCATTCGAATGGCTTTAACTTTGGACTTTAGGGAAATATTTCCTCGTCCAGGATGTTTTTGTATTTGTTCAAGCCGTCTTCGTGGGTCTTTCGAACAGCCTACCTTGAACTCTTTCCGATCTTGCATCACATAGACATGCCCATTCCCCATCCACCTTCCTGCCGCACCTCCAGTCTGGTTCATGTCTAAATGAACAAAACAAACATCTAAAGCGAATAGTATATATGCATGTTTGGATATATCAACTAAACAGTGTGAAGTTATTTTGAAAAGAACTATAGTCTGTTATTGAGAACAGACACATCACAGACAATCATTTGAGAGATTGAGACGAAATCCTAAGTTAATTTACATGTGCGCCATGATGTACTGACACGTCTGAGGTGCGTTCAAATATGTTATTTTGTATTGTAATAAATGGTACTAAATATACCATGTTTTCAAGAAGTCCATGTAGGTCAGTGGCTAGAACAACAGTCGGTAACTAACTCTAAATTTAAAACATCGTGCTCTTCCAACTGAGCTATTGAGGACACATAGTTGACACTCTATTATTTACCATTTACCTGAATCCGGTTATTACACTTCCACCAGACTGAAATTCGTCCGTCAATTTCTAATTATACAGAAAAACTGCTGGTGTTTCTCACGATGACCTCGGACCAGCCTACAAATATAAATGGCGGTAAAAAAAATCATGCCTCAACCGAGACGACTCGAACCCAGGGTCTCTGGCGTAGCATGCTATCACTTCCCAACTGAACTATCGGAGACACACAGTTTGCAATATATTACCCATAATTTAAGTGTACGCGGTACAAACACACTCACCGGACTGAAATTCGTCCTTAAATTTATAAATAAATAGAAGAACGACTGCTGGTGTTTCTCTGGAGATCCCGGACGATCCTCAAAATATAACAGGTGAAAGAAAACATCGTGCCTAAACCGGTGATAGTGCTCTGCAAATGAGCTGTACCTGATTACATACATATGTAAAGTGATTTTGTATGTGTTTTCATTTTGTATTAAATTGAACGTCTTTGTATGTACCTTAGGCATGTTAGGTAAAGCTGGTTTTCAATCCCTCTCTGACTCCTTGGAACCCATTGTCCCGATGCAAGAAGTCAGTGGGTAAAAACACTGGACAACATCAAACTGTGTCAAATTGGGTATTTTATAAAAAAAATCTTTGCATGAATGTTAAGTATAGCTGGGTTTCTTCTGACAATCCCTGGGAGTCCATGTCAATAGGTAAAAAAATGGAATATCATCGAACCATACCATCATGGGAATTTTAAATCTTTAAATCCTTCCTGCCCGGACATGGACACGTTTTTACACATTTATTAATGTAGCTACCTACGTTGCTACGGTATGTTGTTACGTACTTCTCCGTACTGCATTGATAAATCATTACTGCCACGTCGATTTCCGTTAACCGGTATTTTAACAGTTACGGAAACCAACGAGGCCATACCACCACAAACTGAAAATTGAGTTGAACGCCAAATACCGAGCGATGTCACAAGAGAAACATAACGTGTATTTGTGTGAATCATATATCGATTACTACCAATAGCTAAACACATTTACTAAAACATTTGCTAAATATTTTGACAAACTTGAAAATAAGTAATAGTTTGTATATTGTCGATAATACAATGTCCTGCCGAAATTGAAGAACCAATACCATAAATATATTTCAAATATATACGTTACCTGTCTGCAGTGGTATTGTATTGTAATTGGTTTGGTGCCGGTGTGGGAGTCTTGATACCCCTGCCCAGATCTACAAATACAATTGAATATATTATCCTGAATTAATAGGGATAACAATTGCGCAAAAGTGAGACCCTTTATGTTTAAGGTGTCGCATAGTTTGCTTCTTTTTATTCTTGTTATTGTTGTTTGTTTAAAATGCGTGGTATTTGTTTGAACACTGCCTATTTGACTTGTACACACACTTTTAACGAAAGAACCGACAATCAACAAGTAAAAAAACGATGCTCTAGATAAAATTGTTTTGATATTGAATAAAACTAGTTTAGTATGTTATAGAATATGAGATTTTAGAAACATGGAACATCTTGATATCTAATCAAATTAACAGCACCTTATTCAACAACAAGCTTGAACGTTCAGGAGGCCCTCACAGGGGTTGTCCATGTTCCCTTGTTCCCTGAAAATATGACCCAATGTTCCCTTGTTCCCCAAACTATTTTGCTTTGTAAACCCAAAATATTATCCAATGTTCCATTGTTCCCCAAAAATATTCCCAATAATAGACACTGTTCCCTTGTTGCCCAAAATAAATGACCATGTTCCCTTTTCCCCCAAAACCCCTTGAGACCCTCTTTCATCAAACTACACAATTATTATTCATTTAGAATTGACTTTTTTAATAAGTGTTCATGAATAAATGTGTCGAAGAGTAACCTTTTTATGTGGTTTCTCATTCATGTCCACACCAGGAATATATGGAGTTTAATTACCATGAGTTTTTCAATACGGGAATTGCTTTCCCTCGTGAAAATACGATCGAATAAATAAACTGGTGCTAACGCATTCGTTTGTTTATACGGACGTATTTTCACTCGGGATAGAAATTCCCCTAATGAAAAACTCATGGTAATTAAATTATATATTACATTCCAAATTAACTCTTTAAGCTTTAAAATTCGTAATTGTATTTTTTCCTTTTTTCTTTCTTTCTGTGAAAACGCGCATTGGTATGCGCTTGATGGGCATGTTTTGACATCACGTGGTCAGCACCGACTTGGCATTTTTATGCATTTTTGTTCGCCGATAAAAAACTCAAAATTGAAAAAAATGGATTTCGTAATCATGTGTAGTTTTTTTTAACAGGCCATATCGTGTCATTGTGTTTGCATATACAACCATTATAAGGGCGACGAAAACAAACAATTTCAACAGTAAGCAGTTATTTTATTATGTCACAAATACATTTATGTAGAAATATTTTAACGTTTTGATTAAGTAAGTAACTAATAAATAATAATCAAAACAGTTCAAATAATAACGATTTTAACAACGCGTTCTCGGTCAACCTTTTATGTTTACACATAGTATGACGTCATTTCAAATGTTCACTCGCGTATAAGTGTCAATATTTATAACGTTGTATTGTCGGAATCTGAGTCGAAAAAATCTGTTTTGGCTTGGGTGATCCGTCATTACCTTTAGGATATAAATTGAATGTACCTCCATGAATTGTTGTTGTGCCGTGAAATACGGATGAAAATGTCGATGTTGCCTTCTGTTGGTGGTATGACAATTGACTGCACTGTGACTGTGCATGATTTTTTTCATCAGTGGCAGTGGAAGTAGAAGCTGATGGAAGCTGTTGAAATGGGACAATATTAGCTTGTCTGGTGTCCATTAATGCTGTAGCCACTTGCTTTTGGTTCATTTTGGAATAATTGTTAACACTTTGCAAATTTGCAAATTTGTGTGTCCACTCACATGGACAGTGTCAATAGAAGCCATGCCTATGTCATTACACTTCTGAACTAGATGTTTCCTTATACTGTGATTGGTCAGTTTTCTTTGATCATCGATTGTCGGGCAGATTTCCTTCATTGTTTTGACCAATTTGTATATATGATTTTTGTTTGTACATTTTTTGAACCAACTCTGGTCTGAACCTGGTCTTCTTAAAGCATTTAATCTCAGAAAAATGGGGATTCAGTGTCCATCATATCAGTTGGTCTGTGCTGCCTGTATATTGTGTAAGCCGCAACGGGACTGTGAATGGTTTCCGAATTTACCCATGCTTTTGGCTTAAACTTTCTAGCATTTCTCAAATCGGTACCAACACATGCTTTTGTCTGGCGCTCCTTAATATGGCACAAATATTCGTCACCGTCTTCATCTGTTAATAATTCGATATCCCCCATTTCAGGTTACACTGCTCGGTTCCTCCTCACATGCCAAGGACAAGACAGAATGTCACTTGCAGCCGATTGACCAGTTGTTGGGGGAGAGTCGTAACCAAGCTGACCGCTAGTTCAAACAACTTGTCTATGTCCTCATTTGTGAACTCGTCACTTTCATTAGGCTTGTTTCCAAGGCCACACGATTTCATGTACGTCACTTTAGCTTTTAGCGCATTGTTACTATGAGGAAATATAGGATTCTTGTTAACTTGGTGAGGCATATATTTCATTTTCATGTACATGTCAACACTAGACATAACTCCGCGTATCGTTGAGGGCTCATACTTGGATCCATCTTTTCTTTTACATTTACCAGAAAGTTTTCAAAATTGACATCTAACTCTGCTGTTGATAATAATTCAATATTCTTCTGTTCATTTTGTGAAAGCAAGAACGACGACTACAGTTATATGTCACGGTGTGTCTTTTTGATTGTGTTGTCATTTGCCTGCCCAGAAATAAAATCACATTATTTGTATGTATAGGCGCAAATCTCATTGCAAATTGTGGCTGGACGGGCTGGTGTGCGTTTGGCAGCTCCTAATACTCAGACTAATACTCAGACTCGTGTAAAAAGTCTTCAATGGCTTTCTGAGAGATGACCATATTTTGACAATGATAAACTTTGAAGCAGACGACTTTTGTGATTTGGGATATTTCTGATTATATTTTGTGTAATTATGTAAACTATTTTACTTTTAAAAAATAAATATATGAAATAATTCAATGTTTTTATTATTTTTATTCATTTATTTATTTTTTATTTTAGCTATGTTTGCTTCTTTCTATCATTCACTTCTCAGTAGTTGTGTTTATTTTTAGAACAATTGGTTTATCTGTATTCTAAATTTAGGTTTATATATGTCAAAAATGTAGTTCCGGCTAAAAAAAAAGTATGAAAGGAGAAATTTGGAAATCAACCAACACGTTAAATACAAACAATATCGCAGTCTCGGTTTGATTAAGACTGTTCATGAACGGTAATGACAAGTGTTTGCTACCGTTCACGCCCTCTCCCTAGGGAGATATATTTCAGTACAGTTCAAGTAATTACAAGATTTCTGAGACCTGGAAATTTCTATAAAACTCTAGTAAGAGTGTTATATATAAGCAAAATTGCTATTGAGAGATAAACATAAACTTAGTAGTATTAGCAATTAAATACATTTTAACAGACACATACAAACATTACGCGAGTATTAACTTCATACCCCATCCAACCCCTCCTCCAAGAATTGAAAACGGTGTTGGCTATGGTATGAAATAAAACCTTAATTTCGGCTTAAAAAAGTTTGCATATTGTAAAATTAAAGCATTGAATAGGTAATTTTAAAAAGATTTTCACATTTTTTCAGTAAATGTGTTTTATTGGTGAAATAGCATTTATAAAATCCTGCTAATATAAGCTTCCCATCGCTTAATGGAATTAAGGTGGGACCATATGTTGCTACAGTGTATACACAGTGTGACCTAACCACAACCTGACGAGGTTTGATGCAACTTAGAATCTGGGTTAAACTCAGCGCGGCATTTTTGTCACTGACCGTTCCATGGCGGTAACCATACGTTCAACCCGTTCTTAAATAGTTAAACATAATCCCCAAGAACTCAAGTCAGACGTCACCCCATGTTTTTCTGGTATCAATAAAATAAGGTTAATATCCAGTCGGTTTATGTTTTGTTTTGATTCCTCAGTATCACTAGGTCAGTTTGTTCTGAGAATTGCTATAATGTAATGGACTTGAATTAGAAACAGCTATCACCTCATATGGTGTGTTTGGCCAACTCTTTATTATATCTCAAGAAAATGCAGGAGAGACGTGCATTCGACAAATTCACTATAATCCTTATCACATATTGTTTTAAAAACGGGATATATTTATATAGAGCATATCCGAATATTAAGTATACAAATGGCCTACTGCTCGTATATGTAACCATATAAGTATAAATAGGATTGTAATTTAAAAAAATAAATATTTCGCATTATTGTTTTTGGGATTCCCTTATGCCACCCCACATATAAAGCTCTAGGGTCACCACATGCATTCTGATTTTTACTTGTAGTGATCAAAGACAGATAATATACTTGCAATTATTTTTTACCATTCATAATGAGACTTTATTGACGTATAGTAGGAAAGATAAACCATAGGCGTAGGAACCGGGGGGGGGGGGGGCGGTGGGGGCCGGCCCCACACAATGTTCAGAAAGTTGCTCTTTTCCCTATATACTGGTAATGGTGTATGTTTTGGTGTTTGGTGTAAATGAGCTTGAATAAAGATTTTTTTCTTTTCTTTTTTCTTGTCAAATATCTTGTCAAAATGTTTGCCCCCAAGTAGATCTGTACAACTAACTACGATAACGACTATGACTTCAGACTAAATTCTAAGCACGAACAACTGTTGGGGGCTGATCTCAAAGTTGTATAACAACCTGGGTTTTAGTAGGCTCACAGGGATGACGTATATATATATATATATATATATATATATACGTCATATGTAGACACGGCTAGAGTTTTAAAGGGGCTTGCCTGAATAATTGATCATTCAAAACGTTTTGAGAGGAGGGTACACATCAGATCCAAGATTTTGGTTTGAGTATTTGTGTGTGGGAGGAGCGGAGGCGGGGGTAGCGGAGGATCCTTCGAAATAAAATGTTTTTCTACATGACGTTTAGAGAGTTGTATTTTTCCAGAATAATTTTATGTTAAATCCAATGATGACTAACAGTAGAAATGGCGCGCGCCCCAGGTAATCCGGCATGTATAGTGTATACTTGTGGGATTTTAGAGGGTGGGGGTGCTGGTTCCGCCTTATCCCTGAAACCGCCTTAGTTCATGATAAATACACTTGTATCACCTAAGATTGCCGCCGTAGCCGGGATAGTGAAGACAATGCGTCTAAAACTGTCTCGCCTCTCACTCCTACGGGTTCGAATCCCACTGGGAGCTCGAATTGTAAAGTGAGAAAGTGTCAATTCTTAATGTGTGTTTTTGTGGTGTGGAAAATATTGATATTTCCTATTTAGATGATTCAAATATAATGAATGAAACTAAAACTACCCATTATTTACAAGAATATTCATTGCGGGACAGCAATTTGTGCTATTATAGGTTATGCACCAGGATACCTTTAAAGAGTCAAACGGCAATTTTGCCCTTTTGTTTTAAGTCACAGCACTTTGTTATTTTTTTTAAAACTTTTTACACATTTGAATAGTGCAAATAAATTGCTTTACATAACCGCTTACTGTTGATTATTTTGCACCAATAAATGTATTTAAACCTATGGTAGTACTGAAAACTCAAATTGTACTACCTTTTATTTCAATATCTGACTTTTAATACAAAACCCTGTGGGATCTTGAAAAGATCATGTAGCGCGTGCGCTTATCGCCTTGAACGCACACTAGAATAATAAAATTTATCAGTTAACCCTAACATCGAACTGGATGAGGCCGCCACTATTGAAGGTTAGTTTTTGTGTCGCCTTTTCAAAGAAAAATGTGATACATAGGGATCACTTTGTCGTCCGTCCGTCCGTCCGTCAGTTTGTCCGTCAGTCCGTCATTCCGTCACGAAAACTTAACGTTGGCTATAACTGTCTCATTTCTTGATATGTCTTCATCAAGCTTTCAATATATACTCATCATGACAACATCGACATAACCATACTAAAATATAAAGTCAAGGTCACACTGGAGGTCATTATATGGGTTAAATACACATTATTTTTTTCTTCACGAAAATTTAACGTTGGCTATAACTTTCTCATTTCTTGATATTTCTTCACCAAACTTTCAATATATACTCATCATGACAACCTTAACATGACCATACTAGCATATAAAGTTCAAGGTCACACTGAAGGTCATTATATGGGTTCATACTCATTTACTTAACAGAAACTTTACGTTGGTTATAACTTTCTTATTTCTTGATATTTCTTCATCAGACTTCCAGTATATACTCATCATGACAAAATCGAAATGACCATACTAAAATATAAAGGTCAAGGTCACACTGAAGGTCATTATATGGGTTAAATACTCTTTTTTACCTTCACGAAAACTTAACGTTGGCTATAACTTTCTCAATTATGTTTATTTCTTCATCAGTCTTTCAATATATACTTGTCATGACAACATCGACATGGTCATACTAAAATATAAAGGCCAAGGGCACATGTATGGGTTAAATACTCATTTTTTTCTTCACGAAAACTTAGTCGGGCCAGTTTGTCAAGGTCATTTATTCGGGTCCAAAAAACCTTGTTATACTGACAAAACGCTGACAGGCGACACACGTGTTCCGCGGAACACCCATCTAGTTTCTTTTAAAATGTATGTAATACATGAGTGCTCATTATTAAAGAATTGTTTCGCATTTTTTCGGCGTTTATGCGGTTTTAAACGTCGGTAGTAAATTGGGTAATCCATGAATCGCGTTAGTGCTTTATGGTAAATTTGTCATTGATTACCGGCGTTTAAAACCGCATAACGCCGAAAAAACACGCTTCGTGGATTTTTGCATTTAATACCGGCAGAACCGAATAAACGGCGAAAAAAGCCAATTAATTGTTGTATTTACATTATTTTCCCGTCGCTATAATGGTATCAGCAACAATTCTAATGATAACAAAAAGGAAAAGAGAAAACACTACTGTCAGTGTCTTTTCATGCAGTGAAATATCCATTTTCTGTTAATTAAGGCACACCGGATGCAAGCGCAGTATCTTTATGCAGTTTGTACAGTCCTTTCACCTCCTTGAAGCGGAAAAGTCACTTTCTTTGCGTGCGCAGCCGAGCGTTAATAATACCACCTACTCGAAAAATGAAGACTGAAGTATATTCGCGATTAAGTGCTATTAGTTTCAAAGGAAAGTATCAAGAAAATGCAAAAAATCTTAAGTTAATTAAACCAGTTTGCAAAGATGGTATGAAGCGAATAACTGGTCGTTTGTAGAAATGATATATTGCTGTGCAAACCATCTCATCATATCATGTATGCCAACTAGTTTAATAAATTCTGAAATAATGATGGTTGGTTGTTTGGTTGAATTGTGGTGTACGTTATTTTCAGCACATTTTAGGCTATATATGACGGTCGATGTTTTGTAGTAGTGGCAGACCACCAGCTTTTCCCTACAAGTTCATGTAGTGTCAATAATAAATTTCATTGGCCTATATATAGTGAGGTCGAGCATTCAAGGCGTATTGCCTGTTGCGAAAACCCCTCTGTTTTAGTCGGTATTCCTTATCGTAATCCTTACCGTAATCGTTACCGTAGTTAGTTGTACAGGTCTATTAGACCTGTACAACTTACTACGATAACGACTATGACTTCAGACTTAATTCTAAGCACGAAAAAATGTTGGGGCTGATCTCAAAGTTGTATCATAACCTGGGTTTTAGTAGGCTCACAGGGGTTTGTGTAGTAAAAACAAATCAATTTAAAAAATAAATATTATTTATATTTCTGTCGATTTATATTTTTGTTAATATATATATACGTCATATGCATCAACCTTTCAGACTACTTTTCTTAATACAGTCTTCGATACAACCACCCAGACTCGGCTGGAGTTTTAAAGGGGCTTGCCTGAATAATTGATCACTTAAAACGTTTCAGAGTTTTTGATTGGAGTATTTGTGTGTGGGAGGGGCGGAGGAGGGGGTAGCGGAGGATCCTTCGAAATAAAATGTTTTTCTACATGACGTTTATTGAATTCTATTGTATTTTACCAGAATACTTTTATGTTAAATCCAATGATGACTAACAGTAGAAATGGCGCACGCCCCAGGTAATCCGGCATGCATAGGTTATACTTGTGGGATTTTAGAGGGTGGGGTGCTTGGTCCGCCTTATCCCTGAATCCGCCTTAGTACATGATAAATACACTTTTATCCCCTATGTCTTACCCTAAAATTGCCGCCGTAGCCGGGATAGTGAAGACGCTGCGTCTAAAACTGTCTCGCCTCTCACTCCTGCGGTTCGAATCCCACTAGGACCTCGAATCATGTGATAAAGTGTCAATTCTTAATTATTTGTTTTGTGGTGTGGAAAAATATTGATATTTCCTATTTTAGAATATCTAAATATAATAAATGAAACAAAATCTATCTATTATTTAAAACAATATTCATTGCGGACAGCAATTTGTGCTTCCCTAGGTTACGCACCAGGATACATTTAAAGAGTCAAACGGCAATTTTGCTTTTTGTTTAAATCACGGCATTCTGTTAGTTTTTTTAAACCGTTTACACATTTGAATAGTGCAAATAAATTGCTTTACATATTCCTAGCTGTTGATTATTTTGCACCAATAAATGTATTTAAACCTTTGGTAGTACTGAAAACTCAAATTGTACTACCTTTTATTTCAATATCTGACTTTTAATACAAAACCCTGTGGGGTTTTGAAAAACTAAAATATTGTGCAGCGCGTGCACTTATCGCCTTGAATGCACACTGGAACAATCAAATGTATCAGTTAACCCTAACATCGATGATGAGGCCGCGACTATTGAAGGTTAGGTTTTTTTTCGCATGTTTTTCGGCGTAAATGCGGTTTAAACGTCGGTAGTAAATGGCTTAATCCATGAATCGCGTTAGTGCTTTATGGTAAATTTGCCATTGATTACCGGCGTTTAAAAGCACATAAACGCCGGAAAAAACACGCTATCGCGGGTTTTCCCATTTAATATTAGCAAAACCGAATAAAGAGCGAAAGGAAAAGGCAATTAATTATTGTATTTACATCATTTTCCCGTCGCTATAATAGTATCATCAACAATTCTAATGATAACAAAAAGGAAAAGAGAAACCACTACTGTCAGTGTCTTTTCATGCAGTGGAAAATCCATTATCTCTGTTAATGTTTATCACCAATAATTACATGTAAACCTCCGAGGTGTAGTCGAATGTAGTTCCTATAATAAAAAGTAATCCCTCCTTTTGTGATGAAAATAGGCATTATAAATAGGGGAAAACTGCCCATTTTTATTCGATTTTGTGGTTGTATGTATAAGAAGCGTATTAATAAGTTTAACTGGATCACTGATGAACATTTTCGAAATTTCGACTCTATGCTTACACGTTGTGAGCAATAAAAACATTCAATAAATGAAAACAGCTTTACCCTTGACCTGTTTACTAAACATGCAAGAACTTTCTTACATGGCTTGTGATCCCACCTTTTCTGGTGATTTTTCAAGTGGAATATTAGTTTTCCACATGAACATTACACTGCTGCATTATCCATACTTGTGTTGAATTTGAAGCAAATCATTAATATGTGACACTTTAACATTGGTGTCTATGGGGAAAATAGTTCACCTCCTTGAAGCGGAATAGCCACTTTCTATGCGCGCGCAGACGAGCGTAAATAGTCCCTCCTATTTGAAAAAAAAGAAGTATATTCGAGATTAAGCGCTATATTGTTTCAAAGGAAAGTATCAAGAAAATGCAAAAAATAATAAATTAATTAAACCAGTTTGCAAAGATGGTATGAAGCGAATATCAACTTTATTAGGGGAGGCTTAGAAAAGGAAGCATGGCGAATGGTCGTTTGTAAAAATGATATATTGGTCTGCAAACCATCTCATCATATCATATCTAGGTGTCAGACCGGTAAAAATCAGCCCATTGAACACAATGCAATATAGGCTATATTTGGAGATCAGTCACAAGTTCCACAACATTCGTTCGCTTAAATACACTTTTATTCTGTGCATTAAACACATTTGGCTAGCAAACGGTCCCATATCTGAAATAAAACACCGATTCAGTTTTTCAACATTTCGCGTCATTCATTCACACTATGCGTATTTTGAAATAAACATCTGTCAAAACCATATCTCTGCCTAACCTCTGTGCTCATACTCTCCAAAGAAATAATCCTGACAAACAAAGTAAAGTACTTACTATTCATGACAACGGACATACTACTTTAACCTCAGGTTAGATTTAAAGGGGGTGCATCAGGATTTTTCTAGAAACATCTTAAATTATAAAATTGTTTCAGTTCATGATAAAACAGTTATATCAATCAAAATATGATGTTAGAACCATTTTGTTAATGTCTAAACTTTGAAAACACCATATAGCTTTGACGGAATCGGACGTAAAATGCTGAAATTAACCCTGGTGCATCACCTAGGATAGCACGTATTACTGTGCAGAATGAATTTCTTTGCAAATAAGGGATACTTTTTAGCCTCATTCATTATGTTTTGGCCATGTAGAATAGAAAATATCAATATTTGTCAATTTTAAGTCGGACACCTAGACCCCCATGAAAAGCCTGATGTACTCCCTTTAACAATGAAATAGAAACTAATCCTGGAAAAAACACATGCAAGCTAGAAACTTTGGATTCTTTCAAGGAACTATTTCAGCACCCTACGACCCGGAAGTACTTCCTGACTGGTCTGACACCGTATGCCAACTAGTTTAATAAATGCTAAAATAATGATGGTTAGTTGACTTGTGGTGTGCGTTATTTTCAGCACATTTTAGGCTATATATGACGGTCGATTTTTTTGTAGTAATGGCAGACCACCCACTTTTCCCTACAAGTTCATGCAGAGTCAATAATAACTTTTATTGGCCTATATATAGTGATGCGCACACGCTTGGTCGAGCATTCAAGGCATATTGCCTGTTGAGAAAACCCCTCTGTTTTAGTCGGTATTCCTTATCGTAATCCTTACCGTAATCGGTACCGTAGTTAGTTGTACAGGTCTATTATGGCTATGGGTCAAGGCGACGAATAAGTAATCAACATTTATTCTTAATACTCGGGCAGACATTGATATTCGTAGAAAAATAAATGAGGATTCAGGTAAAAACGCAAAGCTGATGAAGATATAAGGAAAAGATGAACACATTGTTAGAATTATAAAGTATAAATATTGCTTGAGTTAAAGGTATATCAAAGTGAGATCCAAGTATATTAGATAAAGTAAGCTATTATAATGACTACAAGTTATTAAAGATTAATAAAGGAATCCTCGAACACTCCCTACTTTCATTTTCATAAAAGGTGTGGTAAACTGTTAGACTTTATCTCTCAAATATTCGGAAATATATTTTAAACCCTTCAACGTATAGTCCAATCTCGAAATTTAATACATCGCGGTTTTTTAAAATTGCATTTTTAGTTTTTCCGAAATTGTATTTTTAGTTTTTCCGAAATTGTATTTTTAGTTTTTCCGAAATTGTATTTATAGTTTATAATAGTTTAAATGAATGTTTATCTGGGTTACATGTTTTGAACTGTGATGTATACATACTTCACAGTCTTAATGCGGTAATGCATGACGTTCGAAAAATCTGATTCTTATAATCTTCTTGAGTGTTCCTGCCCCAGTATTCTACTGTAGCGTAAACTGATCAATTAATAAACAATCAACTAGTATTCTCAATCAACGATAGGGTACATGCATAGAACGGCATCTAAACGGTTGGTATAACATAACACTATAATGAGAGCGGTTTGACGCTCGGTTTACTAATTTAGTTTATCTAATTCCAGCTCGTGAATCATGGCTGGATACCCATATCTAAAGTCAATTTTTATCACTATACTGTTAGCATTGTAGACGTTATCCTTGTTCATTTTTGTTGTGTGATTCAATGCGTTTCTATGTGCATACGTTGTAGTCGGGATCTACGGTGCCATTGTGTTTGGGTGCTGTGGTTTCTATAGGACCAGTAGTTTTTATGAGTACCCACAATTATCTTGCAAGGGACATATCAGTCTAATTATGATATTTTAAGCACAATCATGTATTTCAGAAAAGAACGTATAAAGAGGTCAAATGTTAAAATAAATTCTCGTAAGGTGGCGTTACATTATGTCGTAATTCTAGATTGACCTCTTCAGTCAAACATACTGAGATGGCTATTGAACTCGGACAACTAGCCTAAAAGAGTCAGTTTGAGTTACTTAGATTGCAATTGATCTGTGTTACAACTGAGCCGACTTTGTTTGAAGTAGTTCAGCAGCCCTTAATTTATTTCTGCTTTTTTTTTTAAAAAAATATTTTCTTTTACGGGTGTTTGTATTTGTCTTAGTCCATGTAAGCTTTACACAAGAATCGACGGAGAACATACCCTTGTCCGATTCAATTATTGATATGCAGAAGAAGGAATCGTTACTAGGATATGCAATTATTATTATGTCTACATATCTGAATTATATCGTCGGTATAAGAAATACATACTATTTCGAACAAATACGCTGATTACGACATGTTTCAGTGTTTTATTAAAATCACGCCATACCCTTACAAAGAAGTGCTTATGTAATATACAGTTTACGTACAGGCATACACATGGTCGTACTCTAGATTGTTTTTCTCGTTTAATATTAAAAGCAATCTATCGGATTGGGAGTGGGGTAGATGAGTGTGGGCGAGGGTGGGAGGAAGGGTGGCCGATATGATCATGAACCTTGAACAAATTTGGTTGATATTGATCGAATTAAAATTGAAGGAACTGGAATGTTAACAAAGTAAAGTTCTGCATATTTGACTAATTCAAGAGCCATAACTCTGCTGTATTAGTCCAACATGGCTAGTTTTATGTACAAGCTGTCTTCAATGACCGAATAAAACTTCATACTTTTTTTTGCATAAAACGAAACATAAAAGAATGGGGTGGTTGTGGGGTAGGTTTTGACATGAGGGAGTTGAGATGGGGTGGGGACAGGGGGTCTAGGTATAGTTAGTCTTCAAACTTATCCAAACTTTTATTGATATTCACATTCTTAACATTTGTTTGGTAAGGACCAGTTGAAAAATAAATTAGCTACTGATTAACAAAGCAAAATATATATTTTTCAATACATCAAGGGCAACCACTCTGGTGTTTATTTTCCGCTAACGTTTCTATTTTTGATTTTCTTGATAAAGATTTAGACTCTGGCCAAGTTTGGTAACGATCGGATGTAAAACGAATGTGCTAAAGTGTTGACTCCAAGTTGACGGTCAACGGACGGACGACGGACGGACGGACACCGGACAACAGATCATTGCATAGGCCCTACTGGCGCTTGTCTGCAGAGCTCTGGTGTTTAATATCAGATATTAGTGGTTTACAAGCTTTTATCAACCTTAAATTTCTGGCCAAGATTAGTAAAATTCGGATACAATATGAACGTGCTAGACCGTTGACATCAAGAAATACTGATACAGGTGATCCTTTGAGAGCACCAAACAAAATTAAGAGAATTAAGTAGCAGACTCGGTTTTATTGAGTTGACGGTTGACGGACGGACGACAGACGAACGGACACCGGACAACAGATGGTTGCATAAGTCCAATTGGCCTTTGTCTGCAGATCCCACAAAGGCTCAAACGGGTCAATGTTTTACAAGCAATTATTTCTAATGATCGAACAGCGTCATATTAGTAGGATAAATAAAAGAGTATTCGGCAAAGAAACGAGTAAAAAATGTATAGTTTTAAAAAACGTTGTTACCTTGTTTATGTGACTGTATCCTACAAAGTCTTTCTTAAAACTTAATAATGCATTTGGATAAAAGCCACAATAGCTAAAAATAGAAATTATCAAATGCGCGGCTTCCCAGTAGTATAGATAACGTTCCTGGTATTTAAAGGTTTTCTCGTTATCTCGGGTTTATACACATTTTATAATCTTAGTTAAGATGTAAGTTATGTGTGCTCACACTTATAATCCCATTTATCTATTGTAAGTACAGCAAAAAGAACATATTTACCTCTTTTACAACGTTTTAACACGTTTAATACAGATAATTAATACAGATTGTATGAAGGGTGATCATGACGAAGGATCTTACGACGTTTATAAATCACGTCACTATAGATCGAGAAGTCATATTGTGATAGTCCTGGTCACATAGGAGTTCTTAAATTACTTTTATATTTCAAAAGGAGGTTAGCGTCATAATAATACAATTTTGGAAAGTTTTTTCGAAGTTTTTTGGTAACGGTAGCTCTGATGTAGTACGAGTGGTGTTCAACTTATAACGTAACACTTTCATTTTGTACCTGATTGAAACATCTTGACATTCTCGCCGAATATGTTCATTTTAATGTCAAGTCTAATGTTTCTTTTGATATAAAACATTATGACATGAACTATACTCGGTAAAAAAAGTTTTGGACCAGGGTAAATAAAGTCATATAAAAATAAAACTAGTAGACAGAATTTAAATATCTTTTTTTAGTAACCAAGGTCTACCCTACCCGGTTAATTTGGTACCAGAAATATTAAATTCCAAACAAGATTTGATTTTAAAAAAATATCGCGAACACACAAAGGGTCTGTAAAAAATGTTGCAAAGTCCATAAAAAGTAACAGTTAGACACATTCGAGTAACCAATAAAAAGATTATTATTTTTTTTGCAAAATTTCATTGTAAACGATAATTATTGTTGATTGTTGATCTATTGTGAATTGTCAACTGAGATAATAAGGGTTATGGTCGAATGTCATGGTTCAGCGATCATTGTACGGGTTCGAACAATTCCATGGTCCAAAACTTTTTTTACAGAGTATATTATGTGATTCCTAAATTTGCTGCATCCGTATTTTGGTAAAATGGTAAAGAATGACATTTTGAAGCAAAGATCTTCAATTATAAATAAAGTAACGGCAAAACTAATTTAACACGAAGGCTTGTGATGTGTCGTCTAAGGCAATACTAGTCTGATATGTCCATGTGTGAACATAAAAAAAATGGAATATGCATATTTTTGCTATTTGTCGTTTTTCACGATTAAAGCGAAAATTAACCTGAGCAAAAACTTTGAAAATTATTAGATCTATAAAAACTTATAGTTCGAAACATCAACTGCAGGCATTGTTACGATGTCCTCCTCTATAAAAAAAATAAGTTTATTATAAGAAAAGAAATGAAAAAATATATAACTTCAGATTTAGGGGCAAAACACAAACATTTTCAAATAATGATGAAAACATAAACTTTGACAAAAATATATATTTATATAGTATGTGATAATACAGCAACAATAACTGTTCGTTTTTTGTCTCATAAAATATAAATAAAATACCTTTTTTTGGTAAATTTATAAAAGCATCGGTAACATACTAGCAAACTGTCCTATAATTTGTCATTTTCTTAAAAATTCGATAAAATTCGAACTTTTAATTCAACATTTATATTTTTGACTTAAAATAAAACATACGATCATATTTAAATTTCAATTACAGTTTTAAACTATTACGATATGCATTTAGTGACACTATTTGGTTTAAGGTAAAACTCTACGGCAATAGAAACATATAGGTTTAAAATTGGAAACTAGTGGGTACCTAATTCAAAATGCAATTTAAAGCGAACCTCGTTAACTTGTAGATTATTTTTAAATGCATATGTTCTAAATAACAGTTTCACAACATTAAATCACGCATGTTGTATGATAACCATTTCCGCGGACAAATAACATCTTAAACAAAAGTGTTACTTTATAAGTTGGACACCTCTAGTAGTAGCTTTATAGTTATACAAATGTTAGGCATATTAAAGTCCTTAACTCGAGTACAAGCTCTATCATGTAACCGATTACATACACCCCAATCAGACTGAAATTCATATATGAATGTCTAATGATACAGACAGAAGAATCAGTCTGGTGTTTCTCAAGATAATCCCTAATGAGTCCACAAATATAACAGGTGACCAAGGGAGGTAGATGCTTGAGCTTTCGTCTCTCAGATTTTCTGGTTGTACTCTAGATTGTTTCTCTCTTTAAATATTAAACGTAGATAAAAAACAAGTCGAAAAGAACATGCAGCATTTACAACAACACGTAACAAACTCAACAACAATACAAGGCTAAATAATGATTTAGAGGTAATGTAAACATAAAACAGGTTGATAAAAGATTGCATCGCCACAGGAGAACTGCCGACGTCAAAAAACCGCCGTTGGGGGGTTGCCATCCGAATTTAAACGGGATAATGTAACTAAGATAACCCCTTTAGCATATGTCCTCTGACACACTAGGCTGCATTAAAAGGTAATATATATAAAACATGAAGATGATCATGTATATATAAAAATACAAAACATTCTATTTATTGACTTGAAATTAATATATAATAGACTATTAAAACGGCTGTATTGACCACGTACTTGTTTAAACATTGGCCTGCTTGACAAGCGATCAAGCAACTTGTTTATAGGGGTGTAGTCAATACTAGTGCAGTCAAATCCAAAAAGTAGCATTCAAGGACGACAGTCAACCACCAACACACACCGAAACAAACAACAACTTGTTGTGTGACTCTATCCCACAAAGTCTTTCCTAAAACTTAATAATGCATTTGGATAAAAACCACGATAGCTAAAAATAGAAATTACCAAATGCGCTGCTTCCCAGTAGAATAGATAAAGTTTCTGGTATGTAAAGGGTTTCTCGTCATCTCGGGATTATACGAGTTGTATAGATTTAGTTAAGATGTAAGTTATGTGTACTCACACTTATAGTCCTATTTATCTAGTATAAGTATAGAAAAAAGAGAAAAAATTACCTCTTTTACAACTTGTTGTATGACTGTCTCCCACAAAGTCTTTCTTAAAACATAATAATGCATTTGGATAAAAATCAAGATAGCTAAAAATAGACATTATTTATACATTCATTGATCCAGTTACTGTCCTCCTTGAATGCTACTTTCCCTGTCCGATCTTTTTATATTTCTTCCCAGTAGTATAGATAAAGTTTCTGAAACTTAAGGTTTTCTCGTCATCTCGGGATTAGGAACCGACCATTTTGATTTCTGGGGGTTGATGCCTGGTATTTTTCCTGAAAAAATATTCGGGCCCTTGAATTGTTGAAAAGAAATAGCCTGGCTCTGACTTTTGAGAAAAATATAAACAGTCCCTGAACTTGTTGAAAAAAAAATCCTGCCTTCTCTCACATTCTTGGGAAACAATAATCTGACTGAGTCCAATTAGAGGGAAAAAAATCTGGCTCCCTCTTTATTGCATTGAAAAACATTATAGTGTGGCTAAAATGAAATAAAATATGTCATGAAACATGTGTCCGTAAGTTTCTTTGATCAGATGACACTTGTCAAGCTTCTTTAACAGATCTATATAGCTTGTGGGTATTGCAATAAATGAACTTGCCAACAAATAAAATGAAAGAAAGTCTAAGTCAAAAAGGGGCTACCCCTTTTCTAAAATACTATACAGAACATAAACGGCCATAGTTTTGCTAAAATGCAATGCAGAGTTAAGGAACATGCGTCTACTAGCATCCACGCTTAAATGAATTTGTATTAATAATTAACAATCACCTGTTGAACTACATGGACTTGCCTAAAAACTTTAACCAGCATTTTGAAGTAGAAAACGAGACATAACTTTTCTTAAATGCAATACAGAGTTAATAAGAAACATGTGTCTACTAGTGCCCTTGATATTCCAAGCTTTACTGAAGTTTTGTTGATGTACGCCTTCCAGTTGTTAAAATACTAAATTATTGATGCCTTTAATAATACTTCTCGGTATCTTTATGACATACTCAATATTGATAATCCGTTCTTTGCTCAAATGGTTACTAACATTTATCCACCAGAGCTAACGTTGAATAAAGCCAACAGTTCGGATACAGTAGCAGCATTTCTCGATCTTCATCTCTCGATTTCAAATGATTGTATTTATACTAAAATCTATGATAAGAGAGATGATTTCAATTTTTACATCGTTAACTATCCACACCTGGGTGGAGATGTACCTCGTGCTACCTAATACGGGGTGTATATCTCCCAGCTCATTCGATTTGCTAGAGTGTGTAATGATGTTATAGACTTCAATGATCGAAATCAAGTTATTACAAGTAAAATTCTTCAGCAGGGTTTTCGTTATCACAAACTACGTACCTTTCTCCAAATTTTACCGCCGCAACGAGGGCCTGCTGGAAAAGTACAACATCAACCTTAAAACACTTCTGCGACTAGGCATATC
Organism: Cyrtodaria siliqua; assembly: GCA_037043455.1. Lineage (NCBI taxonomy): Eukaryota > Metazoa > Mollusca > Bivalvia > Adapedonta > Hiatellidae > Cyrtodaria > Cyrtodaria siliqua. The sequence goes on along the minus strand of JAWPHD010003040.1, from coordinate 21,998 downwards.
ACAGCCCTCATTTTATGGAGATGTGGTCTATAAACTTCGAAAGTTAAAGGGGTCTGACGGGTTTCCTGACCGCTTTACAAATGTAATCAGGAAGTTCGTCAGAAAAGGATATAACACTTTGGTTTTACAGAGCACTGCATGTTTAGTTATTGACCCCTCTACAGTCAGTCATTACGCTTCACTTTTCACTTGTGCGATGACTGGACTACCTCTTGGGACTGACTCTATGATTGTACCTACTGAAACCCCAACTAAGGGAGTTAGGTGCATGAGCTTTCGTCCCTCGGGTTTCCTGGTCGTACCCTAGATTGATTTTATCTTTAGCTGCAACTGCAATGGTTGTTCAGTGCGATTCTGGATACGGAAATTTCACAAAACTGATTTCTTAGTTTAACTTAATATGTTCATATCAACTTGAAATTAATCCACGAAGTATGCGCACTTAAAAAGCAACAACAACGCATATATAATTAATCACTTGTTGGTAGACCTAACGTACGTTCGTAGGGAGATGTCACACTGCTTGTAAACCTATTTTTGTTTGCTATAAGAATAAGGGTAATGAAACATAGTACATGTATTCCCTAATAGTTGTAGATATGCAAACTGGTTTTAAGATTTTCGTTTGAGCTGGTAAAAAAATCATGCCACAATCGGTACTCGAACCTAGGATCTCTAGCGTAGCGTGCTAGTGCTCCTCAAACTGAGCTATTGAGGACACACAGTTGGCACTTTAATATTCACCATATACCTGAATCCGGTTATATATACCTCCACCAGACTGAAATTCGTCTGTGAATTTCTAATTATACAAAAAAACTGTTGGTGTTTTTCAGGATGATTATAGATGGCGGTGAAAAAATCATACCTAAACCGCTATCACTTCCCAACTGAACTGTCGGAGACACTCAGTTTGTAATCTATTACGCACAATTAACCTGTACCCGGTACAAACACACCCACCGGACTGAAATTCGTCCCTAAATTTCTAAATATATAGGAGAACGACTGCTGGTGTTTCTCTGCAGATCCCGGACGATCCTCAAAATATAACAGGTGGTGAAAAAATCGTGCCTAAACCGTTGATAGTGCTCTGCCAACTGAGTTGTACTCGATTACATACATATGTAACGCGATTTTGTATGTGTTTTAATTTTGTACTAAATAGAACGTCTTTGTGCGTACCTTAGGTAAAGCTTGTTTTCAATCCCTCTCTGACTCCTTGGGACCCATTGTCCCCGTGCAAGAGTCCAGTGGGTAAAAACACTGGACAACATCAAACTGTGTCAAATTGGGTACGTTTTTAAATCTTTGAATAAACGTTAAGTATAGCTGGGTTTCTTCTGACACCCCTGGGAGTCCATGGCAATAGGTAAAAAAACTAAAATATCTCCGAACCATATCATTATTGGGAATTTTAAACTTTAAATCCTTCCTGCACCGATGAATTTTATAAATCTGTTGAAGAAACATGGACACGTTTTTACACATTTATTAATGTAGCTACCTACGTTGCTACGGTATGTTGCTACGTACTTCTCCGTACCTCATTGCTGAATCATTACTGCCATGTAGATTTCCGTTATATTAACCGAAATTGAAGAACCAAAACCATAACTATATTTCAAATATATACGTTACCTGTCTACAGTGGTATTGTTAATTGTTTTGGTGTTGGTGTGGGCGTCTTGATATCCCTGACCAGATTCTACAAATACAATTGAATATATTACACTGAACATTCCCATTCCATTTAAACATATCCGTATTACATACTTTTAAACACCACATATGAGAAAAAATAAGCTTTTATTAATAACAATATGAATGCTAAACTGTTCATGCAACAATGTAAATTAATAAATTACGATTATTATTTTAAGCGATTTGTTAAGAGGATATAACCTGGCGGGGATCGTTGTTTTTACACGGTCCCGTTTAATAGGGATAACAATTGCGTAAAAGTGAGGCCTTTTATGTTTAAGGTGTCGCATAGTTGCTTCGTTTCATTCGTGTTATTGTTGTTTGTTGTAAATGCGTATTATTTGTTTGAATGATACATTGCCTGTTCGACTTGTACACACACTTTTAACGAAAGAACCGACAATCAACAAGTAAAAAACGATGCTCTAGTAAAATTGTTCTGATGTTGAATAAAACTAGTTTAGTATGTTATTGAATATGAAATTTTAGAAAGCATGGAACATCCTGGTCCCTTATTAAATTAACAGCACCTTATTCAACAACAAGCTTGAACGTTCAGGAGGCCCTCACAGGGGTGGTCTATGTTCCCTTGTTCCCCAAAGTATTTTGCTTTGTTCACCAAAAAATATTATCCGATGTTCTATTGTTCCCCAAAATATTACCAAAGAACAGACACTGTTCACTTGTTCCCAAAAATAAATGACCATGTTCCCTTGTTTTCCAAAACCCCTGGGAGACCCTCGTTCATCAAACTACACAATTAGTATTCATTTCGAATTCAATTGTTTAATAAATTTTCATGAATAAATGTGTCGAAGAGTAACCTTGTTAAGTGGTTAATCATTCATGTCCACACCAGGAATATATAGAGTTTAATTACCATGAGTTTTTCAATACGGGAATTTCTATCCCGAGTGAAAATACGTCCGTATAAGCAAACGAGTTCCTTAGCACGAGTTTATTGATTCGATCGTATTTTCACGAGGGATAGAAATTCCCCTATTGAAAAACTCATGGTAATTAAATTATATATTACATTCCAACTTAACTCTTTAAGCTTTAAAATGTGTAACTGTATTTTTCCTTTTTCTTTTCTTTCTGCGAAAAAGCGCATTGATATGCGTTTGATGGACATGTTTTGACATCACGTCATCAGTACCGACTTGGCAATTTTATGCATTTTTGTTCGCCTATAAAAAAATCAAAACTGAAATAAAATGGATTTCGTAATTATGTTATTCGACGTTCTTGTGAAAATTCAGGATACATTTTCATTCACTAAATGACAATTTAGAATTCATTGCTGGATAATCACTGAAAGGTAAATTGTAACAGTTGTCTGCAGGGTTTTTTAACAGGCCATGCCGTGTCATTGAGTTTGTATATGCAACCATTATAAGGGCGACGGAAACTTTATTATGTCCCAAATACATTTATGTAGACATATTTTAACGTTTTGATTATGTAAGTAACTAATAACTAATAATCAAAACAGTTCAAATAGTAACGATGTTAATACCGTGTTCCCGGTCAACCTTTTATGTTTACACATAGTATGACGTCATTTCAAATGTTCACTCATGTATAAGTGTCAATATCTATAACGTTGTATTGTTAGTCGGAATCTGAATTCTGCTTCGGCTTGGGTGATCCGTCATTTCCGTTAGGATAGAAATTGAATGTACCTCCATGAATTGTTGTTGTGCCGTAAAATGTAGATGTTGCCTTCTGTTGATGGTACGACAATTGACTGCACCGCGGCTGTGCATGAATTTGTTCATCAGTGGCAGAGGCAGTAGAAGCTGATGGAAGCTGTTGAAAAGAGACAATATTAGCTTGTCTGGTGTCCATTAATGCTGTAGCCACTTGCTTTTGGTTCATTTTTGAATAATTGTTTACACTTTGCAAATTTGTGTGTCCACTTATTTGCACAGTGGCAGTAGAAGCCATGCCTATGACATTACACTTCAGAACTAGATGTTTCTTAATACTGTGATTGGTCAGTTTTCTTTGATCATTGATTGTCGGGCAGTTTTCCTTCAATGTTTTGACCAGTTTGTATATGTGATTTTTGTTTGTATATTTTTTAACCAACTCTGGTCTGAACTTGGTCTTCTTAAATCATTTACACTCAATAAAAATGGGGATTCAGTGTCCATCATATCAGTTGGTCTGTGCTCCCTGTACAGTGTGTAAGCCGCAACGGGACAGTGACTGGTTTCCGAAATTACCAATGCATTTGGCTTACACTTTCTAACATTTCTAGAATCGGTACCAACACGTGTTTTTGTCTGGCGCTCCTTAATATGGCACAAATATTCGTCAACGTCTTCATCTGTTAGTAATTCGATATCCCCCATTTTCGGTGACGCTGCTCGGTTCCTCCCCGCATGCCAAGGACAAGACAGAATGTCACATGCAGCCGATTGACCAGTTGGTAAGGGAAAGTCGTAAACAAGCTGACCCCTAGTTCAAACAACTTGTCTATGTCCTCATCTGTCAATTCGTCACTTTCATTAGGCTTGTTGCCAAGGCCACACGATTTCATGTACGTCACTTTAACTTTTAGCGCATTGTTACTATGAGGAAATATAGGATTCTTGTTAACTTGGTGAGGCATATATTTCATTTTCACGTACCTGTCAAAACTCGACATAAATCCGCGTATCGTGGAGGGCTCATACTCGGATCCATATTTATATTTTACATTTACCAGAAAGTTTCCAACATTGACATCTAACTCTGCTGTTGATAATACTTCAATAGTCCTCTGTTCATTTTGTGAAAGCAAGAACGATTACAACAGTGGCATGTCATGCTCTGTCTTTTTAATTGTTTTGACATTTGCCTGCCCAGAAATAAAATCACATTATTTGTATGTATAGGCGCAAACCTCATTGGAAATTGTGGCTGGACGGACTGGTGTGTGTTTGGCAGCTCCTAATACTCAGACTCGTGTGAAAAGTCTTCAATGGCTTTATGAGAGATGAAATCTAGTAATTCTACCATCTTTTGACAATAATAAACTTTGAAGCAGACGGCTTTTGTGATTTTATATTACTTTTAAAAAATATAAATATATGAAATAATTCAATGTTTTTATTATTTATATATGTTTGCTTCTTTCTACCATTCACTTCTCAGTAGTAGTGTTTATTTTTAGAACAATTGGTTTATCTGTATTCTAAATTTAGGTTTATATGTCAAAAATGTAGTTCCGGCTAAGAAAAAAAGTATGAAAGGAGAAATTTGGAAATCGTCCAACACGTTAAATACAAACAATATCGCAGTCTCGGTTTGACTGAGACTGTTTATGAACGGGAATGAAAAGTGTTTGCTACCGTTGACGCCTTCTCCATAGGGAGATATATTTCAGTACAGTTCAAGTTATTACAAGATTTCTGATACCTGGACATTTTTATAAAACTCTAGTAAGAGTATAATATATAATCAGAATTGCTATTAAGAGATAACATAAACTTAGTAGTATTAGCAATTAAAACATTTTAACAGACACATACAAACATTACATGGTCCGAGTAGTCTTTCATACCCCATCCAACCCTTTCTCCAACAATTGAAAACGGTGTTGGCTATGGTTTGAAATAAAACCTTAATTTCGGCTTAAAAAGTTTTGCATATTGTAAAATTAAAGCATTAAATAGGTAATTTTAAAAAGGTTTTCACATTGTTTCAGTAAATGTGTTTTATTGTCGAAATAGCATTTATAAAATCCTGCTAATATAAGCTTCCCATCGCTTAATGGAATTAAGGTGGGACCACGTAATGTCAATATGTTGCTTACGGGAATTGAATTTGCAACCTCTGGATTCATTCATCGACGCATTACCGGCTAAGATAGTAGTATACAGTCTGACCTAAAAACAACCTGTTGAGGTTTGATGCAACCTAGAATCTGGTTTAAACCCAGCGCGGCAATTTTGCCACTGACCGTTCCATGGCGGTAACCATACGTTCAACCCGTTTTTAAATAGTAAAACATAATCCCAAAGAACTCAAGTAGACGTCACCTCATGTTTTTCAGGTATCAATAAAATAAGGTTAACATCCAGTCGGTTTATGTTTTTCATGTATGAATAAAATAAGGTTAACATGTTTATGTTTTGATTCCTCAGTATCACTGGGTCAGTTTGTTCCGAGAATGGCTATAATATAATGTACTTGAATTAGACACAGCCATCACATCATATGGTGTGTTTGACCAACTCATTATTATATCTCAAGAAAATGCAGGAGAGACGTGCATTGGAAAAATGTACTATAATCCTTATCGCATATTGTTTTAAAAACGGGATATATTTATATAGAGCATATCCGAATCTTATATATACAAATGGTCTACTGCTCGTATATATAACCATATAAGTATAAATAGGATTGTAATTTAAAAAACATACATATTTCGCATTCTTGTTTTTGGGATTGCCTTATGTCACCCCCAGTACCCCACATATAAAGCTATAGGGTCACCTAATGAATTCTTATTTTTACTTGTAGTGATCAAAGACAGATAATATACTTGCAATGATGTTTTACCATTCATAATGAGACTTTATTGACGTATAATAGGAAAGGTAAACCATAGGCGTAGGAACCGGGTGTGTGGGTGGGGGCCGGCCCCCACAATGTTCAGAGTGGGGGGTTGGGGGGGGGGGGGGGTAGAGTATGCTTTTGCCTCCCAATAATTTGAATTATTATGTAAAAATGGTTTGCGTTCAGAAAGGTGCCTTTTCCCCTATATACTCATAATGGTGTAAGTGTTGGTGTTTCGTGTAAATGAGCTTGAATAAAGATTTTTTTCTTTTCTTTTTTCTTGTCAAATATTTTGTCAAAATGTTTGCCCCCTCCCACAAACCCCACCCCCCACCCCCATATTTGAAACATAACGATTTGTACTTTTCTTGCTTGTGACTTTTCTCTCTCAAATATTTGCTCCCCCCCCACCCACCCCCCCCACCCCCCCCCCCCCCCCCACCCCCCCCCAATTAATAAACAATCAACTAGTATTCTCAATCAACGATAGGGTACATGCATATGACGGTTTTCTAAACGGTTGGTATCACATAACACTAAAATGAGAGCGGTTTGACGCTTGGTTTACTAATTTAGTTTATCTAATTCCAGCTCGTGAATCATGGCTGGAACCCATATCTAAAGTCAATTTTTATCACTATACTGTTAGCATTGTAGACGTTATCCTTTGTTCATTTTTTGTTTTGTGATTCAATGCGTTTCTATGTGCATACATTGTAGTCGGGATCTACGGTGCCATTACGTTTGGGTGCTGTGGTTTCTATAGGACCAGTATATAAATATCACATCCCATGGAGGGTGATAGAACATATTGTCAACCCGAGATTGGTAATGTCCACCGAGGCTTTAGCCGAGGTGGACATTACCACATCGAGGGTTGACAATATGTTCTATCACCCTCCATGGGATGTGATATTTATTTTATTATACCAAACATCAAAATTCATTTAATCAGCAATATTTTTTTTTCTATTTTTAGCACTTGAGGAAACCACCGTTCTTTTTTTAGAAGCACGAGATAATGTTTCATGCCATGAAACATTACCATGAAACATTACCAATTGTTGACTGATCGGGAATGGGGAAATTACATAGAGAATTTTGAGTGAGGTATAATAATAGTTATTATGAGTACCCACAATTATCTTTCTAGGGACATATCAGTCTTATTATGATATTTAAGCACAATCAAGTACTCCAGAAAAGAACGTATAGAGAGGTCAAATGTTAAAATAAATTCTCGTAAGCTGGCGTTACATTATGTCGTAATTCTAGATTAATCTCTTCGGTTAAACATACTGAGATGGCTAGTGAGCTCCAACCACTAATCTAAAAGAGTTAGTACGAATGACTTAGATTGCAATTGATCTGTGTTACTGTGAGCAAACGAGTTACAAAGGCGCTATAAACACAAACAAATAAAAGTTTAGCAAGATAACAATTGAGCCGACTTTGTTTGAAGTAGTTCAGCAGCCCTTAATCTATTTCTGTTTTTTTTAAAAAAAATAATCTTTTACGGGTGTTTTTATTTTGTCATAGTCCATATAAACTATGCACAAGAATCGATCGAGACGTACCCATATTGATATGCAGAAGAAGGAATCGTGACAAGGATATGAAATTATTATTATGTCTGATATATCTGAATTATATCGTCGGTATAAGAAATACATACTATTTCGAACAAATACGCTAATTACAACATGTTTCAGTGTGTTATTAAAAAATGACGCCATACCCTTACAAAGTAGTGCTTATGTAATATACAGTTTACGTAGAGGCATAAACATGTCTGCACTTAATATTAAAAGTAGATAAAAAAAACAAGTCGGACGGAACATGCAGCATTTACAAAATGCAGTTAACCAAAAACACGTAACAAACCCAGCAACAATTACTAGGCTAAATAATGATTTAGAGGTAATGTAAACATAAGACAGATTGAGAAAAGATGGCATCGCCAAAGAACTGCCAACGGCAAATACGCCGTTTTGGGTTTAAAGTTTTAAACCATGTTCTAGGGTACATCAAACTTTCTCATGTTGCCATGATAATTAAACGGGACAATGTTACTAAGATATCCCCTTCAGCTTATATCCTCTGACAAACTAGGCAGCCTATATCCTCCGACAAACTAGGCAGCCTATATCCTGTGACAAATTAGGCAGCCTATATCCTCCGACAAACTAGGCAGCCTATATCCTGTGACAAACTATGCAGCCTATATCCTGTGACAAACTAGGCAACATTAAAGGGTAATAATTATATATAAAACATGAAGATGATCTTGTACAATGAAAATACAACAAATTCTAGAACGCCACATAGAAAGTACTTATTGACTTGAAATTAATATATAATAGACGATTAAAGCAGCTGTATTGACCACGTAGGTTTTTAAACATTGCCCAGCTTGTCAAGCGATCGAGAAACTTGTTTAAAGGGATGTAGTGAATACTAGTGCAGAAGTCCACTTTATTTCAGTGATAGCAATGCGTTGATCCATGACACACACATACGAAGCAGATCTATGACAGACACAATATGAGAATGTCTTCATAAAGGAAACGTAGAAATAATCATATACGTCAATTTAAGAACGAAGACCAACTCTGGAAATCGCCATGTTAATATTTTTCGGAATCCAAAATTGTTTTTTATTTTCAAGGATTTTCGATCTTTTAGGTATCCTTGAAGATATTATAAAGAATTTTGATGAGCACAATCTATACATCATGTCTAATAAGACAACTATCTAAAGAAAAAAAAAATATATATGTTTTTTAAATTTGGGTTGTTATCAATTATATTTATGTGAAATTAAATTAGAAAAACATTTTTAGATTAATAAAATATATGCAATATTTCTTCCCTGAGAGACCGCTTATATTAAGATATGGAAAGTATATTTTATTTATATGCATATTCATTTTAAGACTAACATGCTTGAAAAATAATTCAAAAGTTGTTCCCCTTGTTTAAACGATTCCGACAGTAACAGATAAGTAGAAGCTATTGCCTTTATCTATTAACAAAATTATGTCAAAAACGTTTTTAAATATAAATATTACCTGCGCATTTCAATAAAATATAGATAGTTGTGATTATTTATGACTATAAGTAGAAGCTATTGCCTTTATCTATTAACAGAATTATGTCAAACACGTTTTTAAATATAAATATTACCTGCGCATTTCAATAAAATATAGATAGTTGTAATTATTTTTGACTATTCCAAAATACTTTATAAAAAAAAACCTGGAGGTGTAATAATATAGGTTATTGAATTTGTATGGCTAAATATTACTTGGAACGAGTTGTTTTGGCAAAGAACGACGAGCTTGCGAGTCGTCCTGCGCCAAAACAACTCGTTCAAAGTAATATTTAGCCATACAAATTCAATAACCTTTTTATTGTATACTTTCATATTGTTTTCGATCAATGTTAATTGTATGACTATTACTTTTCATTGTATTTGTGTTATTTTTATAGCTTTTGATGGAATTCCTATCTTGCCATTCAGTTTCATTTTGTGTGGATGATTATTTTGCGCGAAAACGACGTCGACGTCGGATGACGTCATTAAAAACAACAAGCGATTTTCTAAAGTTTGTTTACCATTCGATAACGTTAAAAACAGTGGGTGAGTGACCATTTCAATTATTTAATCAATTTTTGCAATAAAAGGTTGAACAAAAAAACACGTATTTTTTTGTGAACACTATAGGAAGGATTCCGTTATTTTTATTTGAAAGTAGTTCCTTATTTCTATTTCGCGGCTCTTAGCAAGCACGAGCAAAACTTCCCGTGCAATATCAATGCGTGCAATATCGTAGAATATTGCACACTTAGCTCAATGCAAACTAAACGGGACAATATGAAAGTATACAATAATATCAATGACAAAACAACGTCAGAAAACATTCGTAACGTATGGGTTATTTTACTATTAGGAGAAAAAAGCTAGCTGTGCCGTTATCATACAAGCAGCACTGTTATTTGTGTAATCATACAAGCAGTACTGTTATTTATGTAATCACACAAGTAGTACTGTTATTTACGTTAAATGTTGGTCCTGTTCTTGTCATACATGTCTATTTACAAGCAAACTTGCGCACAATTAAAAAATAAACCGCTTGGAGTGGGGTGATAGGTGGGTGCGGAATAAGAGTGGGGGTGATCGGTGGGTGGGGATAATGAGTACACGTACATGTAGGCCTTGTAGGCCAGGGCTGTGTGGTTGGTGGATTGTCGGGCGGGATGGGGGCGGGCGTTTGCCTTATCCTTATTTCTTTTGTACACCATTCCTTAAGTTCTAAATGAGTTATGAATGAGAAAATAAAACACAGCTCTTTCAGATAGAACGAAGAAAAGAGGAAAAGGCATTAGAAACAGATGTACACGATGCCAGAGGACGTAAATGGTTTTTTTGATAGTTGTGTCTTTTTTAACGCACTATATAACTCAAAGGACAAACAAATCAGGACATATTTTAATTATACATAGATAAACTTTACGCTTAAAGACAATGACAATGACAATTGTTCATTCAATAATAGATGCCTCCGGCCCATAATACAACTAATACAATTATATATGTAGAGATACATTTTATGGAAGCGATTGAGCAACTGTATGCAGCAGAGTTGACAGTAAGATACAACTGGACAATGTAATATATACTTCATGATATATAACACATTTAAACTGGTTTATTGTTGCTGTATAGCATTATTATTCTGGAAAAATAATCTTCGTTTATCGAAAATTTCATACTCATATTTTTTTGCATAACAGATAGTTTATCTTAATTTGTAAAACTCATTAAATTGTAAAACGAATTCAAACTTGAATTGTTTATATTCAGATTAACATTTAAATATTGATGACGTACTTCTGTATAATATGAAAACTTCATGATAACATGATATTCATCTTCGACATCATCAGAAGAACACAAAATGCATTTTCTGTCAGCATTCGGTATATTATTATGTCGTCCTATTTCTACGCTAAGACTGTGTGCTGAGCATCTAAGTTTGGAAAAGGCAATTTTAAATTTAAGTGGAATATTTAAAGTATGGTATTGTTCAACATTTTATAGTGACTTAACGTTTTGATAATGTCTAGCTTTGCCTGACTGCGTTACATACGCATGCCAGTCAGTTTTGAAGAGCGCAGTCTAATAACCGGTGTTTAAAAATTGATAAAAACATATGTTCATCTCCAATGTTTTCAGAAATCCATGTAATACCAAATCAATATCTAAAAAACAATTTTTTTTTGGCCTGTGTAGCCCATGTTGTTCTTTCTGCTTCATCAAGGTTTCTTACCATAATATAGCACTGGTTTGGATATCTATTATCATGTGATCGAAAAAGTCGTATCCAATACTTCATACATCTACAATAATAATTTACAAATGATGGAAACCTACCGCATCCGCCTTTTGCGAACGCGTGAAATATATGTTTAACCTTTTGGCCTTAAATATCTGTTGCAAAATTGGTTTTGGACATTTTCAATTTGAGAAGAATATTCATATCCCCATATTTCAGAGCCTTAACTTAATTAAGTATGGAAAAGGGTCAATTGTTCTGTTTGAAGGGTACACAAAAGAAGAATACTAAATGTATGCTAAGAAGAACAATTATACTTTACAAGTGACATATCAATTCAAATGGAGGCACTTTTATCAGGCAAATAAAGAAACTAAGTCAAGATTGATCAATTTGTTAAGAGAATGGCTGGATCTCTTTACAGGAAATACTATGATACGGAATCAATGCCAATCTTAAATATTTTAAATATGAACAGGTAAATTCAATACAGATTGAATTCAGAATTGTATGGTTTGTTTTAAACATTCCAATCGTACAATTCTATCCTTTAACTTGTAACAGCAAAGATCTGTTATCACTTCAAAATGCGGAAGTTTGTAATTTAATATTCGAGCAAGGAAGTTGACATTGTTTGTTAAAAAATTCAATTTACCTGAGATGGTTTGCAATCTTACCCAGAGTGTATTGCATTTGTTATATACTGTTAAACAAGTGGAGTGTAAACATACGAGTATTGTGGAAATGCTGATACAGACTTCTTAATTCAATTCACACAGCTATTTTCAATGTCTGCCTCTAACGTGGCAGAGTAAGGGAAGACAGGGGCGTACCTGGGCATACTCCTATACGCCCGGGCGTATAATTCAGAGTTGGGTTTCGGAAAAAATTGCGAATAATGCAATAAAATTGAAGCCGAAGGGTGAGGGGTGTATAATTTACTCTGGAGAATTAGAATAGCTTCAAAATACGTTTCTAAGTCGATCAAAACTACTTATTTAGGGCGTTTTTTTCAAAAACTTTCCAGTGGGAGGCTCCCCCGGACCCCCACCAGTGGGAGGCGGTGTCCTGGGAGGGGGTGCCAAAACACAGGTACGCCCTTGGAAGATACTGTTTACAACCAGGCACAATGGGATGTATAGAATCAGAACCAGAACGCAAACAAAATATAGAAAAGGAAACAGTTGCGCTGTCAACAATCAAATACCGGTACCATTGCTTGTAAACATTGTGTTTACCTATACTATTTCATTGGAAAACTATCTTTCTAAAAAGTATATCTTACAGTAGCAGCACTCAATGACGAAAGGTCAGTGGGTCAATGATTATGAAGAAAATGTCGTAACTTAAAGAAAGCTGCAAAAATCATAAGAAACACTATTCTAAGATTCCTTCTGTTTGACGCATCATTCTCAAAATAATGTCAGATTGCGTCAGATCCATGAAAGTTTGTGTTGCAATGTCGCTTATTGTTACTGTTGTAGGCCCCCAATGTACACATACAAGATAAAAAAACTGATATAGCAACTAAGTAACTGGTACCAGGGTCTCAAACAAAACGTACACTTGAAACGTCACTGGCAAACGCTGTTTGTAAATATGTAGACACATCAAATGGTGTATGTCCCCCCAACAGTTATGAAAATGTATTTTAGAAAACGTTGAAAAAATCCCCTTGAGCAGCGCTGCTAACGGGTCATTTCATAGTACAGCCATACGTCTGGCGCAGTTCCCAACCATAACCAACAGATGAAAGAACGCGATTGTCCACAGAAAGGAGTTATAAATACATATATGTTCTACCTGAATGGTATATGAGTGTAACCGCTGTTGACCTCAATACTAAAATGGTATCTGTGCCCGAAATTTCTATTGTTTGAAATCCAGAGTCTTGTCTAAAAGGAAATGATGGGTGGAAAATACGTTTGACAGCAGTGAATGCTTCATGCGAGTGTTTGTGGTTGACTGTCGTCCTGGAATGCTACTTTTCCTGTGCGATTGTTATATCTACTTTTTATATCATGTTTTCTTACAGTCTCAGATAAAATAATCCCAAATATGCGTGCGTCAACGATTGCCTCTCTTCTGTAAGAAATCTGCTACAGCAGCAGTTATCAAACATTGTATGGCTATGCTGCAACAATCTACACACTACTTCAATCTACGCATTTACTAAATGTGTTGAATGGCAGTGGCCAGATAGACACGATATGGACACATATGCGTTGGTTGACGACAAATCTTTAGAAGGCTCCACATAGAAATGGCAACTATGTGTTTCTATTTATTTTTGCCGTGGTGTGTGTTGGGGGTGGTGGTGAGGGTGTGGGAGGGTGGTGGGTTAATAAACGGCCGCTATTTTCATTTATAGGACAGTAGGACAGGTGTGGACATTTTACAATCCTAATTGGTTTCACAAATGATATGTGTTCGGCATTGTCAAGCTATTAAAACATACAAAGTTATTAAGATCTTTGGCAAATGTTATTGCTGTATTTCTTGTTTGACTCTTGCCGCCATTTTGAAATTCTTAAAATAGTAACGTGTTGTATTTTGATTGCAATCAACATCACCTATATATTAAGATAAAACATATTTCAGAAAAAAAGGAGAAATAACCGAGAAAACTTCATCTTTTAATTTGTACTACTTTTAGCATGGCGGCCATTTTGAATATCTTAAAAGAGCACCCAGGTAACTTTGTTAGTTTGGCCTTTCTTTCTAAAAACGTTTTTGTTGGTTCAAACTTGTCCTGTACACGTTTTGGTGCTTTTGTCCAACGTGTCTAGATAATTTCATATTGCCTCCTAGCTATAGTATAAGTATATAGAAAAGACATCTTACCTCTTTTACAACTTGTTGTATGACTGTATCCCACAAAGTCTTTCTTTAAACTTAATAATGCATTAGGATAAAAACCACGATAGCTAAAAATAGAAATTACCAAATGCGCGGAGCTTCCCAGTAGTATAGATAACGTTTATGGTATGTAAAGGCTCATCATCTCGGGATTATACGAATTTTATAGACTTAGTTAAGATGTAAATTATGTGACCTCACACGTATAGCCTATTTATCTAGTATTAGTATAGAAAAAATATACATTTTACCTCTTTTACAACTTGTTGTGTGACTGCTGTATCCCACAAAGTCTTTCTTAAAACTTAATAATTCATTTGGATAAAAACCACGATAGCTAAAAATAGAAATGACCAAATGCGCGGCATAACGTTTCTGATATTTAAAGATTTTTCTCGTCATCTCGGGATTAGGGACCGACCATTTTGATTTCTTGGGGAGGGGTGTGTGCCTGGGACTTTTCCTAAAAATGTATTCCGGCACTTGAATTGTTGAAAAAAAATATCATGGCTCTCTTGAAACACGGACCAAGGAGTCTAACATGTGGGCGAGTCACGGGGTCTTACAAAACCCAAAGGCGAACTGACTTGAGGAAAAAAAATAAAGAGTCCTTCAAATTTTTGGAAAAAAAATCTTCACTCACATTCTTGGAAAAAATTAATCTGACTGTGAGTCCAATTAGAGGGAAACAATAATCTGGCTCCCTCTTCAGTCTATGATTAATGTAGATCTACTCCATCAGCCACTGGATTCAACATGGAAATAATTAACCACAATCTGGCTACCACAACTTCTGCTCAGAAGTTTATCGAAATCTCCAGTTGAAATGAGTTTAGAAGACAGTGATAGTATTCGTGGTTGTAATAAATGTGATGTACGTAGATCATGGTAGTAATACATGTGATATACATTAGCCATGGTAGTTATAAATATGATAAATGTGGTATACACTGACAATGGTGGTAGTAAAGGTGTTGTATAAGGTGTTCTAAAGTGGTCATTTTAGTAATTTGGTATACACTGGTCATGGTATTAATGAATGTGATATCTATATAATGTCATGGTTATAAATAATGTGGTATACATCAAGCATGATTGTAATAATGCCATTATTTTTTGAAAATTCTTTTAACGAACCCTCCTACGACAAAACGAAAATAAGTATTTTTATTTTTCCATATGGAATTTGATAGTTTATTGTATTTTTCTTTACCTCCTCCCTGATTTTAATAGAACATTTCCTTCTCTTCCTTTCAAATAAAATAATTAAACTATGCTTTACCAATTTTTTTCCCCTTCCTCCCACAGCAATTATCTGTGTTCATAAAACAAATAAGAAAAAAGAATGGCCTAAATGTGATATACATTTGTCATGGTAGTATGTAAGTATTGCAATCCTGTGGAGGTGACAGTGAATATGTGTCAACCTTCTGAGGCTATTTAATATACTGCAAAATATGTTTGAAATATTCCTTTGATATAAAACATGAGAAAACATTGTTACTTCTCTCTGTTCAAAATCACTATTCTCAGTACCTTGAAAATAAAATTCTGCGGATGGTTCTTTGTGTTCTTTTGGAATCTTCAGCCGTAAACTCATGTATAAACTTTTCAAATCATCTTCAGAAGAAAGTTGTGCAAATTGTGTCCGCCATTTTAGTAAATGTTCACTGATTTTCATTTGCGCATGTATGCATACACTGTTCAGCATAGGAAATTCCAATACATAAAAACTTGCTTGACTTCATAATCATAAGACATTACAACTTATACTGGGGTGACATTACAAAAAATACTATCATTCAGTGACTCTCTCCATGGAGACATTACAAGCGATATGAGATATTACAAAAATGGGAAAATAACAGTCTTTGGAAATTTTAACATGGATGTTTGGCATTAATAAATATTGAATCAGTGGTCATGAGTAATAAATGTAGTATGCATAGCTCATGGTAGTAATACATGGGGTATTCAGTGGTCATGGTACATGTAGTAACAAATGTGGAATATAGTCTAAGTAGTCATGGTAGTATTAATAAATACTGACAAAGGTGATCCTTTGGGAGCAACAAACACATTTAATAGAATAAAGCAGCGGACTCGGGTTTTATTGAGTCTGTTCATGAGATTTGATATACAGTGGTTATGATAGTAAAACGTGTGATATACAGTGGTCATGGTAGCAGCATATGTGGTGAAGAGTAGCCATGAAGTTATACATGTGATGTTCTTTGGACATGTAAGTAATCAATGTGATATGCAGTGGTCATGTAGTATTACAATACAAGGGTCCTGGTACTTGTGCGATGGCCTTTGTGAAGAAAGTACTTAAGTGGACTTAAGAAGCAGCTTCAGCCACATGAAATGCCAGGTTACAGACAAAGCTATGCGCTATATGCCAGTGTTAATAGGAATGGTATGGAACATGGTAGACATTGCCCAGTACAAGACAATCCCCTACACCACCAAACAAAACATCCAATCAATCATAATTTAGAAGAGCAAAAGGGGGCTCACATAGAAAGCAGACAAGGCAAGAATAACTAAAGATTAAAACCAGCACATAGAGTTCCATCCATCAAATATTGTAATATCCATATTAAACAAGAGCTGTCGAAAGGACAGCATTCTCCACTATCCAAAGTCAGTTTTAAACAAAGCCACTGACACTTCTGTCTCACCAACCATGGTGCCAGTTCATTCACAATGTGAAAGATAAAATATCGGACAGGGAAAGCAGCATTCAAGGACAACAGTCAACCACAAAACACAAAACAAATACGCAAACAGACAAACGAGAAGGCAAAAGTAATAAAAAATGCAAACGACATGACGGACGCAAAAGGGTTGACAATAGGACTAGCGCCTTGGAACCGTCAGTGGCAACAAAGGCCACCGGGGGTTTAAATCGGTTCTAGGGTACACCAAACCTCACACTTACCCTACTGTCATCCCATTAAAACAGGACAGTGTAAATAAAGAAATCCCCGCCAATATCGAATCTCTAACCAACAATGCAGCATCGATAGGTTAATCAAGTCTTAATTGTGGAGGTTAGGTGGGTCGTTAGGTGATGGTGTAGGGATTGTGGGTAGGGGGTAGTCAGTAAACATATATACCAAACATCAAGCAAGACCTTCAATACCCAGAAAAAATATGCACTTAAAGAGGGTGGGGAGCGGAGAGGTGAAGTGTTACTGAATAGGAAAAAACAGAAATAATACAATATTTTCATTGGGGGGACTCTAAGGTGAAGAAAGTGTGAAGGTGTGGATGTGGGGGATGGGGGGGGGGGGGGGGGGTGGAAGAGAACAGGATGCAGAAATAGTAACAAAAGAGAAGCCAAAGAAATAGAACGTCTATTTATCTGGGTGATGATGGTGGTGGTGTAGGAGTTGGGAAGGTGTGTGGTTTAATTTACAGGCTTGCCATTGTTATTTGATGTATGCAGTGTTTCATTGATGTATATGAAACTGCCCGAAACATGTGTCCGTAAGTGTCCTTGATCACTCAGATGACACTTGTCAAGCTCCTTTGACAGAGATATATGGCTAGTGGGTATTGAAACAAATGGACTTGCCAACAAATAAAATGATAGAAATTCTAAGTCGAGAAAGGGCTACACCTTTTCTAAAATATAATACAGAAAATATTTCTCCAGATAAAGGGTCATAGTTTTCCACGCTTTACTGAAATGTATTAATAATTAACAATTACCTATTGAAATACATGGATTTGCCTGAAAACTTTAACCAGAATTTTGAAGTCGAAAAAGGGACATATCTTTTCTCCAATGCAATACAGAGTTAATATGGAACAGTAGTGTTATTTTTTACTGGTCCTTTGGGACCAACGAGCCTAATATAGGTGGCTTTAAAGTAGAATACCGCGTAAGCCGGTGCTAGGGGGCGTGAGAAGTGTTGCTTCTTTCATTACTTCTCATGAACAGACTCAATAAAACCGAGACTGCTGCTTTATTCTCTTAATTGTGCTAGTTGCGCTCAAAGGATCACCTTTATCAGTACTTATTAACATTCACACTAGCGTTCGTTTAGTGCAGTGTGGCGGCTTTAAAAAGTCTCCCCATGCTACGAATCAGGAGTGTTATTTTTTACTGGTCCTTTGGGACCAACGAGCCCAATATAGGTGGCTTTGAAGTAGAATACCGCTTAAGCCGGTGCTAGGGGCGTGAGAAGTGTTGCTTCTTTCATTACTTCTCATGAACAGACTCAGTAAAACCGAGACTGCTGCTTAATTCTCTTAATTGTGTTAGTTGCTCTCAAATGACCACTGTTATCCCTTGATATTCCAAGCTATGCGAGGTTTTGTTGATGTGCGACTTTCAGTTGTTAAAATACATGGACTTTTCAAAAAAGAACTTTTGCTTAAATGCAATACAGAGTTATGGAACATGTGTATACCAGTGTCCTTGATGGCACTGATGACATATATTAAGTTTCACTGACCAGTGGTTGCTGAACTAATTGGACTTGGCAAACAAGTGAAACCCAACGTCAACGCAGACGTTGAGTAGATCTACAACAGCTTATTCTACAAATAGTAAAACTTAAAAAGAAATATTCTGGCTTTCAAATTGACAAAAAAAATAATCTGGCCAGTTAATAAGTCAAAATAAAAATCCCGGCTTTAAATAAACGAAAACAAAATATTTCGACTGAAAGAAAAATCCCAGGCCACCCCAGAAATCAAAATGGTTCGTCCCTTATACGAATTTTATAGACTTAGTTAAGATGTAAGTTATGTGTAGTCACACTTAAAGTCCTATTTATCTATTATAAGTAGAGACAAAAGAACAAATTTTACCTGAGTTCTGCTCAACCCGGGGCTAGAGGGCTTGAGCGGTAGCTAGCATATTTCACTAGCGCTCATGAACAGTCTCAATCAAACCGAGACTGCGGCCGATAAAAGGCTCTTTGTATTGTTTAACCACTCATAGGATATGTTGTCTGGTTTTTACTTGTGATACGCAGGCTTCATAACCGCTGCTCCCAACTAAATTCCATTATGATTATTTCGCTCTTCGGGGCATTTAATTTTTATTAGATACTGGGACCATACGCCGTACGACATGAGGAAGCAGTATACTCCATGTCCACCGCCGTATGTATGCCATCTTTGGGATGGTTAAAATTGTGTAGTATTGATTTTATGAATATTGAGTTCTGCTCAACCCGGGGCTAGAGAGCATGAACAGTCTCAGTCAAACCGAGACTGCAATATTTCGTATGTGTCGTGCTCGGCCGTTTCAAAAGGTCCATTATCATACTCTTTTAATCATAGGGTCCACAGCCTGTCCGGTCATCGCATAGGTGTAAATGGGTCCACCACCAAGCATGCAGTGCGTTGCAAAATGATAGGGTCAAAACCTCTTTTGATAAACCTTTTAACAAGACTAACAAAGATAGTATGACAGTGATCATGACCAAGGTTCTTACAAATACTGATAAAGGTGATCCTTTGGGAGCAACAAACACAATTAAGAGAATAAAGCAGCAGACTGGGTTTTGTTGAGTCTGTTCATGAGAAGTAAGGAAAGAAGCAACACCTCTCACGACCCTAGCACCGGCTTAAGCGGTATTGTACTTCAAAGCCATCTATAGTGGGCTCGTTGGTCCCTAAGGACCAGTAAAAATAACACTACTGATTCGTACCACGGGGAGACTTTTTACAGCCGCCACACTGCACTAAACGAACGCTAGTGTGAATGTCAATAAATACTGATAAAGGTGATCCTTTGGGAGCAACAAACACAATTAAGAGAATAAAGCAGAAGATTCGGTTTTATTGAGTCTGTTCATGAGAAGTAATGCAAGAAGCAACACCTCTCACGCACCCTAGCACAGGCTTATGTGTCTCACATTATTCGTTTTTCTAGAGCTTGTACTCGAGTTGAGGACTTTAATATTCATAACCTTTGTTTAACTAAAAAGCACCTCGACATATATCGTGTGGAATGTAAATGGAATTTGCAGAAAACTAGCTGACACTGATGTTATTGAATTTATAGAACAATATGACATCATATTTTTTTCTGAAACTTAGTTAAATAAAAATAACATCTTAAATTTAGATATACAAGGATTCGTTTGTGATCACATAGTTGGAAATAAATCACCAAATGTTAGAAAAGGACGATATAGTGGTGGAATATCCATTTATTACAAAGACAGATTAAAAGGGAAAATAACAATTATTGATAAACATCAGTCTGGCATTATGTGGGTTAAATTATCACATGATTTGTTTACATTTGATTATGATGTATATTTATGTAACATGAATATATTACCAACAAACTCCAACGTTTTAAATAATCAAGAAATTGATTTTTTCAAACAACTTTAAATAGGTATTGAAAAATATCGTAATCAAGGTAAAATTTTCATAATGGATGACCTTAATAGTAGAACATCGAATGTGCCTGTTCTTCTCGATTTTGACCGATATTTAGAAGATGACGACAAGATAGTAAACACGGAAAACATTCTTCCACGTGTAAATAAAGATCACGTGATCGACATGAATGCGCGTCGTTCACTTCAATTATGTCAAACAACTGGACTGATAATTGCAAATGGGCGTTTGTTTTCAGATAGTAGTTTGGGAGAATTCACGTTTTGTTCCCATACAGGTGGTATGAGCACCGTAGATGATCTATTACATAATTTCTCAGATTGTAGCTGTATTTCAAACTTTAAGATATTAGATTTGAACGAATTTTCTGATCATGCGCCTGTATATACTTGGTTTAAATCAAAACTATCACGAAATAATACGCCTGCCCACGACATAGTAAATGAACCGATGCAACATAAAATAGTGAGGGACGAGTCCAAGATCAACTCGTTTAGGGATGTACTCATGAATAACAATGAGCGAATGCAAAGCATGTTCGACGGTGTAAACATAAACAATAATCAAATCGACGACATAGTCAATTCGTTCACAACGTACATGTATGATAGCGCATTCAGCGTATTTGGTTAATCTTATAAAAACAAAATAAATCGGAGGATTATGACTTTAATAATAAAGACTGGTTTAACGGAGAATGTTATCAAGCTAAACGCGATTTTAAAGCAGCAATAAATGCATTTGTAAAATAAAAGAATGACGCAAAGAAACAGGTATTTATTTCAACGCGCTCTATTTATAATCGCGTGAAACGGAAATCTAGAACAAATATAAAATAAGAGAAGGCAAACGATTACAAGCTTTAGCAAAAAAACAACCTCGAACATTCTGGAAATCTTTAAAAAAGAAATATAAAAACAAATCAGCTGACGCAAAAAATTTAAATATCACAGATCTATTTGATCATTTTAAAAAAAAGTTCGGAAACGCAAATGAGTCAGAACAACAGCCTCCGGAAATGGAAGGTACATTCGATCAAGAATTAGACGCGGAAAACAGAAAACGAACTACGAGCCGAGATTTTCCACCAGAAGGATAAAAAATCTTGTGGATTGGATAATTTAAATAGCGAAATATTTCAATCATGTTATGATATAATCTCTC